>CAUYRH010029961.1:0-79266 GCA_963574655.1 Perodicticus potto | reverse complement strand
GGGGAGGGGGGAGGTTGGGGTGGAGGGAGGGTAATTGGAGGGGCCACACCTATGATGCGTCTTAGAAGGGTACAGGCGAAACTTACTAAATGCAGAATACAAATGTCTTCATACAATAACTAAGAAAACGCCATGAAGGCTTTGTTAGACAGTTTGATGAAAACATTTTAGATTGTGTATGAAACCAGCACATTGTACCCCTTGATTACACTAATGTACACAGCTATGATTTAATAAAAAAAGAAAAAGAAAGAAAAAGAAATAGTCATCCTCGTGTCTGTTATCTAGTTCCTTTGTTAATGAGTAGCTACCTCGAACAAGCTGAGGTTTTTTTTTTAAGGTTTTTGATCTCCAGAGTGGGATTTTACATCATTCTGAGTAAGCGCTGTGTGACTTTCTGACAGCCAGGACTCTTGAAGTTTCCGTCAATATGGAGGAAACCTGAAACCATTTTTCAAAGCACAAATGAGGAAAGTTAAGTGTTTACGACAAAAAGGATGAAGATGCCCCAAAGGAAGTGCTGCTAGCCAATGTCACACTAAAGGAACTCAGAGATATTTCACAACATTGAAAGCAGAAAGTATAAGGTATTGGAAGCTGATGTAAATTTGTAAAGGAGTAGGACAGTTCACCAAGGCATAGGAAAGATGCTCCCTCAGGGACATGAAGAGAGGAAGGCAAGAACTGTTCAGATACTCAGGGTCAGTTTTTCTATCTTTACAAAGAAAGAAAACACTTTAAAATGTGCACTGCTTTTAATGTTTTAAATTACTGTGTACTAAAATATTTGCTTTACTATTTTTTTTGTTTCCCTATACACTTATAACCTATAGGGAGAGAATTTTTAAAAGTCTAGCAAATAAATACCACAGAACGATCATCATTTTTCTCCTGATTTTGAAGACTGGGTTGCCTAGTTTCAGACTGCATCGCTGCTTTTACAGTCCTGCACCTCCAAGCAAAGTGAGGACTGTCTATACTTTTAGTGGAGCTAAGAAGCCTGGGTTCTCATCTTCTTCAAAAATATGCCGTAAAGACCCCCAACACAAACGCCATTTACCCAAAAGGATAAGAATGTTTTTAGCACACAACATTTGCCATTTTCCAGATATTGCTCCAAGCACTTTACAAATGTTAAGCCATTTATCTTCACAACCACCCAGGGAGCGAAGTACAATTAACCTCATTTTACAGATGAGGAAACTGAGGCTGAAGAGGGTTTAGTAGCTTGCTCTAGGGCACCTAACTCGTATGTGTTGGAGCTGGGGTGGGCACCCAGGCGGGCTGTCTCCAGAGCCCGTGAGCTTAATCATATCATGTCGCTCCCTCCCATGGGATTCATTTAGTCTCTGCGTTTAGGTACTTTTCAGTCATTATGTGTAAGGATTACGTTTTATGGACCACTCAATGCCACAGCTGGAAAGATCCTTCAAGAGCCTCTCCTGATTTCACATTGGTTTTCCCATTCATGACGACCTTCGAATAGGCCACAGGTAAGTTGAACAGAATAATAGAGCAGGAAAATAGTAAGGCCCTAGAACTTCATAGAGGTTGCTTATGTGTCCCCTCTGCCAGTAACATCCTCTCCTCACCTCCCAATGTACATATAAACGCACCCAGCCCTCAAAGGGCTATGTGCCTTCAAGGGCCATCTCATATGCCTGGGTCCCCACTGCCCTTTGAGGGCCGTCTCCTCAGGTCCTGCTATTGTTATTTTCGGGAAAGTCTTTGTCTCCCCCAGCATCCCAGGCTGGCCTGGCACCAAGCAGGGGCTCTGGCCACCTGATGGACCAGGCCTGTGTGCCAGTGCCGGCTGGCACCACAAATGTCTTAACTAACACTTTCATTTAATGCCCCACCAGCCTCAGGAAGAGGAAATGCTAGTCCTGCAGCAAAAATACTCAGCCTCAGTCAGGCTCGAGGCCTGTGGGGACACAGCAGAGCCTCGATGTCCTGGTGACCCTGAGGTCTGGACACTTCCTGGGCCCCACAGTGCCAGAAGGGACTCCCAGGTGCCTTGATACAGACCTGACCTTTCTCAGGGAAGGGAGGCAGGCCTTGGCCATGCAGAAGTGCTGCCTGGTCTGGCTAGATCCCATTAAAGCCTACCTTTTAATATGGGGATGACTTGTCCAACAGGGATGACCGCAGCCACTCTGGGCCTGACGGCCAGGTGCTAAGCCTGTGCTCTCCCTAATTCTCTCCAGCACACCTGAGCCATCCCTCTTTTATGCCCCCACTTCAGAGGAAATGAAACCCAGGCACTTTGGTTCTCCCTGCTGTACCCTCTGCTTTGGTTCCCTAGGAGCTGACTTTCAGAGCTGGCACTAGGAGCAAGCCAGTTGTGACCTTGACCCTAGGGGCTAACATGGTCTTAGAGGCATAGACCTTTCTCGAAAAGTTCCCCCAATTAAGTGAGAACTTCCAGTTTGGGACAGGAGGGCTTATGTTTGGAAATCACTTTGTTCCAAGAGGAATGGGGGCAGTTGCTGAGTGGTACACGGGGACAGGACAGGGAGAGGGAAAGGGAGTGTAATGCTAATAAGCAGAAAGATCAGCAAAGGGCAGAGAGAAGGCTGGTGATGGGGGCTCAAGGAGCAGAGGACAGTGTGCGGTGCCCTGGAGTGGGAGGCAGTCACATGGAAAAGATGTTGGAATTGATCCTAAGAGAAATAAAAAGCGACAGGCCATGGAAAAGGTGTTGGAATTGATCCTAAGAGAAATAAAAAGCCATTGAAGGGCTTTCAGCTGAAGTCAACACACACATATGTGTGTTTTCAAAATCTAAATCACTCTGGCTGCAGTGGAAAAATAGCATATGGGGTGCTGGGTGTTAGGAGAAGAGAGACCAGCTGGGAGTCTTCCATAGTTCTTTGGGCAGGAGAGGGGGCTGCTGTGGTCTTGGGGGTGGAAATTGAGGCAAGTAGATAGGTCAGGAGACATCTGGAGTTTGAATTGACATGACTGAGTCATGATTTAAATCCAGCGACACAGGGGGAGAGGATGGTGGCACTGTTCCCTGAGCGAGGACCAGTTTCAAGGTGTCCTCATTTAGGTTTTAGAAATTCTGAGTTGAAGGAATTGGTGACACGTCGTAGTGGTGATGTCTAGTAGGCCCCTGGGTGTACAGCCGGTAACTCAGCAGCGAGGTCTGAGCTATATAGACACTCACTACCATATGGGGAGAAATTAAATCCCGGGCAAGGAAAGACACCATTCCTGGAGACTCTACAGCCTGAGGAGGATGTTGTCGGGGCGTCAAAACTTACTGATAGAGGAGCAAAAAACACCTGGGAAGAAAAGCTGAATTTACAAGGAAGGCCGGGGAGGAATGGCCAATGGGACAGCAGGAGACCAGAAGCAGCAGCGGAGGCGGGGGCGGTGCAAGTCAGTGTCCTCCAAAGGTGTGGGCCTCCAGAAAGCTTTTTTTTTGCTTTATAAGATTACAAGACTTGTTATTCTGCTTTGCATATAGGAGGGGCAAACAATGAGGATATAATGTCAATAGTCTTTTGAAAAGGGTGGGTGAGATTCATTGGCTACAACACCGGTCTCACTCTCAACCGGAATGTTCCACCTAATGCTGTATATGAGTAGTGGCTCATTTCTCACAACAGTCTCCTGCAATACGCTCACACTACACCTCCATTTCATAGAACACCGAGCCTCAGGGCATCAAAGCAAGCGGCAAAGCGGGGAGTTGAGCACCAATCTGCCTGCCTGACTTGGAAGCCCATTCTCTTACCCCAGACTGCTTCCTCTCACCACGTGTCGTCTATAGCCTTTCCTGGCTTCAGAAGTAGTGTGAGGATTCCAGCCTCTCTGTTTTCCTACTACCTCTCTGATCGCTCTTCTTTTTCTTCCAAACAAAAAACCCACGCCCACTGCTTCCATTTCCTTTCTACCCATTTCCTCTTACCTTCTGGCTCCTGCCTCATCACTCTAAGGACACCTATCGCTAAGCAGTGACAAGTGACCTTTCTACTGCCCAATCTGTGCCTCCCCCACTCCCCCGGTCTTTGTTCTTCTTGATCCCATTCTCTGATGTTGGACCCATCTGGCCATCCCTCCTTCTATCTGTCCTCCTGTGGCCATTGTGACAGGCCTCTTCTTTCTCTTTTCTCTACTCCACTTCTTTCTCCTCCTTCAGCCCCCACACTTGAGCATTTCCTAGGCCTGAGTGCTTGCCCTTTCTGCTTCACGCTCCTTGTGAGAATTCATTACTACTTTCCCTGTCTTCAGTTCTTACCTCTGTGGGGGTGCCCCCCATTTCCTTCTTGGCCCTGTCCTCTCCATCTTAGAAGCCCCAGTGACCTAGGGAGCACTCCCACTTAACTATGTCACCATTGCGCCACAACTGGGTCTAGAACTAAGCCCTTCCTCCCAGTCCCCTTTCCCCTCCTCAGCCTTCTTAAATTAACACTCACACTCACCAGCCCAGTCATGCAACTTCAAGCCCCAGGTGGTTTTCACTCCCCCTCCCCCCTCAGCCTCCTACACACATCCCTCCCCTGTTCTACCCAAGCCATATCCAGTTACAGAGTTCTAGGGATAGTCCCAAAAAATGTTTTGTCCCTTTCTCAAAGAACTTTCCTGAATTTATCTTCACCTCTGGCTTATATCTTAATTTTTTGCTTTTTTTTTTTTTTTTTTTTGACCGGGGTCAGGTTTGAACCCAGCACCTCCGGTATATGGGGCCGGCACCCTACTCCTTGAGCCACAGGTGCCACCCTTATATCTTAATTTTTATAATGAATCTTAACCCTACCCACTCCTCTATTCAGGATCAAAGCATATTCCCAGTGATCAGTTGAAGACAAACCCATATCTTCTTTCTGGACTCTGGCTAAAAATTGCCCCATCTCAAATCTAATTATTTTCAAAAGCATCGTGTAAAATATCTGGGGATTCCTGGTGGGCTCTCAATTTCTCTTGGCCGTTCCAAGCTCTAATGCCTTCAAGGGCCACACAGGTGACATGACGAGGGTAGGGCATGAACATTATAAAGCCCAGCCTTCCTCTCAGAGTACGGGGCTTCATGCCAAACAAAACCTCTCTCTCCATGAGCGCAGGCTAGACTCCAGCCCATTGGCAGCCTTTACTCAGCCCAGTGCTACCTTTATGGAGCCACACACTAGGAACTAGTCATCTGTGTCCTTTGGTTAGTGACGCTTTGAGGCCAGGCCCTGCAGCTGACTCTGAGGGACTTTACAAGATCAGCCATATGAAAATCACTCTTTTATTTAAAGAAGGGATAGTGTCAAGGAATATAACTAAAACCATTTATCTTTTTGACTTGGAGGTATTTTTGTAAGTTTCCTCAAATCTCTTAAAGAATAAAATGGGGCATTAATTCATGAAAGGTCATATCCCTCCTTTGGCTTCCTCTCCAGCTAGAAGGCAAATTTCCCAGGGGATGAGGGTCTGCATCTCTCTACTTCCCCACTCTATCCCACTTCTAGAATAGTGCTCAGGGATTTGTGCATGCTATGACAAAGGTGTCACCTGGGTTTGCACTCTTCCCACCTGCATCCAGCTCCTATTCCCCGTTATAACCTCTCTGAGACCCTTTCAGACCTTCCCTTGCACTCCATCCTGCAAGGCCATTGGCACTCCAGCCTCCAGACTGCTTTTCAGCTCAGCTTTCTTCACATCAATCCCATGCTAATAACTCTTCTTTGCTTCTGGTTGCCTTCAGGACTTTCAAATTCATCCTCATCCAGCCTTTTTTTCTGGGCTATCTCCACTCTAAGTCTGTCCCCCCCTTAATCCCCAAACATTCTACCTCCATGTCTCTGCGCTCATCCAGTTCTGCCCCACTAGCCTCCAGGACAAGTGTGCTTCCTCTTCTGCTGGCCTGAGGCATCTCTTTCCTGGTATAAGTCTCCTCTTTTCTCTCTGACATAGTTCTGGGGAACTCTTGCTTTCGACTTTCAAGGCACTATGTAAATCAGAATCTTGAGGGGTTTCATTAAACAAACATTAAGGACCTTGTCTAGCAAGATACTATATCCATACATTCAGTTCTGTTTCTAGACATGAGACATAGCAAAGCAAGGCAAATAGACCAAAAGTGTTAGAAGCCAGGACACCTTATGAGAATCACAGTTTTCTACAATGACAGGCAGAGATGTCTGTGAATTTCATTGAGGAAACACAAAGGGAAAGAAATGCCAACTTCTTCTAATGGTATAGTTTTCTCCCTTTAAAAATGAATCAATCACATAAGATCCAGGGAAGTAAGGTCACTTGTCAATGACCCGGAAGCAGGAAAAGTTTACCCTGTGTGCATTCTGCAATAAGTTTTCCATACCCTGGCACTGGGGGCCGGACACCAGAGGTTCAGTCACTCTTTTCAGCTTCCAAGTGATTCCCTGGGAATTCCTTACTCTCGAGCAGGAGAGAGATAAAAGGAATGAACATAGGAAATTGGGAGGGATAAATGCAATGTGAGTGGCTTGGACTGCCTTCAGAAACACTGTCTTATTACCACCCTGACGAATGCAGTCCTTGACAAATCATATGTGTGGAAGGAGTGGAAAGACCAGGTGGTACCACTCGGCCCCTCGTGTTCCAGCCACAGAAGGAAGACTGTTGAGGGTGCAGGAAAGGCATGGGCTGCCCAAACCCACATTTCCATCGAGCGCACGTGCAGGCCCAAAGCTCTCTGGTGTCCAGCAGGCAGGGAGGAGCTCTTGCTCACCTTTGAGGTCCTGTAACATCTGGCATGAACCCCAGCACAGTAGGTGCTGTGTGTGTGTGTGTGTGTGTGTGTGTGTGTGTGTGTGTGTGTGTGTTAAATTCTCCTTTATTCACAAGAGCTTCTTGTAGTTCAGCTTTCATCTTTGCCACTCCGATGGGGCAAAGTGACACTTGTCTCCAGGAAGAGTTTCTTTTGAAACCATTCAGTAGAGATTGCCTTAAAGGCCTTCTTAATCATTAAAGGCATTTCAGGCCAAGAGACAAAGTAGGGGGAATATTTGGGGACCAGAAGCCTGCCATGAACCCTCAGATCCCGTAAGTATTGGGGTTTCCTGATGCCCAGACCATACTGTTTCTCACTGGCATTCTGACACTGTCTTATGGAGAACACAAAAAAGGGCAAGCTGGGGATTGTTCCAGCAACAGCAGTCATTTCTCTGAGATATTTCCCACTGCTTCTATTTTTTTTTAATCCAATTGTATAAGACCTATTGTGTTGTCTGGCCCTAGAAGGGATAAAATAGTGGAAGTTTTCAACCAAATTTTGGCTATTAACTTGAGGAGGGAAAAGGCAGCCGTGACAGCATCACCAGAGCAGGATATGGTGACAGAACTGGAGTCCAAGGCCCAGCTCTGTGGCTAACCTGGGACATGATTCGCTTCCTAAGCCTGCCTGAGCCCTGACTGAGGAAGTGAATTCCCTCTTCCTCAGGACACTGAGGTAAGGGTTAAAGTGAAACCTTGGGTCCACGAAAGACCAGCCTGAGGTCATTCCTCAGGCTTTAAGGTCTCTGTAGCATATGGAGTTGTGTAAAACCATGATTCTGGCAGCAACAGTGAAAGGTCCCCAAGCGGGTACACAATTCTCAGGGGAGTTCAGGTGCCACCAGTCAGAGTCTTGCTTGTGTCTTGACATCCAAGATTTACCACCCTGAACAAGGAATCTTGTTCCTGCTGATCTGCTTAGATGTGTCAAGCTCCTGCAAGAGCCCACTGCAGCCTCCTACTCAGAGCAGCCAGGTGCCTGCAGTGGGTTATCTTCTACCATCACCACAGCATAGGTTCCTCCAGGGCAAGGACTCTCCTCCCCCTCCCTTCCGCAGCCCCCAGGAGGCTAGTAAGTGCTCAGTAAATGTTAGCGAAGTGAAGGAATCAGTGGTTGGCGTCTTAAGGTATTAAGACTCCTGGGGTCTTCAAAGAAGAATGCATTCCCCTGTCTCCAGAGGGATGTTTTCCACATCCTATCTGTGATTCCAAATGCCAAGTCCCAGCAATGCAGTGGCATAGAGCCACCACCCAAACAGTCAGATAGCAGCCGCACTGTGGGCCTTTCCTTGAGAACTTATCTGTTGTTTAATGAACAGGCTGTGAGGACACAGAGATGTCCTAGAGCAGAGCCACTCTCTGGCAAGCGAGTCAGCCCCTGGCTGACCCCAGAGCATTGGCCGATTAGCCTCTTTGGACCTCTACTTCCATATCTGTAAAACAAGGAGGTTTGGGCACAGGGCCCCTTTCGTCTCTGTACCTGATGCCCAGCAGTCTTCCCCTTTGTCTTAGCTGTTCCTCCCACCCTTCCCTGTGCAAAGGCCCAGCTGGCAGTTGCCTCCGGACAGCCAGCGGTGCCTCAAAGCACAGGTGCCCGAAGACAAACAGGGGTGGCAGGGAGGTTGGGGTGCAAATGGCCGGCTTTGGCCACCTTCCCAGTCTCTTATCATTCTCTTTAGAGCCCCAGAGCCACTCCGAGAATCTAACCAAAGCTGTGGAAGCTCCTCCTGGAGAAGCCCCCTCAGGAATCAATGTGCAATGCTTTAAGTACAATTCTGGGTTCCTGGACCCCCCTCCCCGAGGCCTGTTCACAAACCTCAAATTAACAGCTCTTGGGTCTATAGCCTTTCCCCCATCTTCTGCCTCAGTTGCCCATTGTCCTGGTGGTTCTTTCCAGATCAAAACCACCTTATCTAACCAATAGAGTATTGCTTCCAGGTTGTAAGTAAATGAAATTTCTCTTGGGAGATTTTCCATTTGAACCTGAACCCCCGTTACAAGGGAAAGCTTGATGATAAGGTAGTAGATTCTTCAGCCCATGGAACCACTGAGAACTATTTAAGGGAGTGTGAGAGGCACATCTGATACCCTGACCCACCCGGGCCCCCTCAGATTGACACTGTTCATGGCTGCAGTTAGCCTTGCGGGAGGCAGCAGGACACACAGGATCTCTAGGCTTCTGCCCTGGAGGGTTCCACTCTGGGCATGCACACGCGTGTGCAGCCATGGTCTTCACCCGCAAAGTGAGTTCATCTCCAATGTCCTAGCCACTGTTCTAAACTCTAAGAATATGGCAAGATAAGGTCCTTGCCCTGAAGGAGTTTATTTGGGCAAAACAGAGCCACTCATATCATCAATCTGCACATGTGGGTTTGCAGAAGCATTCGTCCAGAGACATAGCTTAAAATAACTCAGGGAAGAGAGGGGAAAGTGACCCGGGAAGGTCAGGTATGGATTCATGGCCAGGCCTTGAAGGAGGAGCATTCTTTATTTTAAATATCAGGTTGGGAGAAGGGCATTGCCAGCTAAGAGAATGAGGGAAAAACTGACAGGGAAACCCAAAGCTGCTCCCACCCCACCTCTCTGCCCCATTTCCCTTCCTGGGTTCAGTGGGAGTGGGGTGTTCTAACGCTGTGTTCATTGCTAGAAAACTGCTCCAGTTTCCTCAACACAAAAGTGGAAGAAATAAGAAGGAAACGAGATAAAGCATGTTAGCGCCTCATCAGATGCTCTAGCATATAGTCATATAGCATATAGTTTAACAAGAGTCATTACGCTTAGGACGTCAGTCTCCACAGAAAGCAGAGGTACTAACAGGGCGTCCAGAGACTAACTGGAAGGAACAGCGCCTCTGGACTGAAGCCATGCCCTCAGGGGTCACTACAGAGCTGGGAGCTTTGGGGAAAGTCGCCCTATCTCTCCTGGGTACCAAAGGGGCCTGGAGAGCGGAGTGGTCTCCTGTTCACTTGGGCCTAGGGTTCTGTGATTCTATCACTGACCTCCTGGGGATCATGTGAAAGATGACGAGGTGGCCTCAACACCACAGTGGAATAACTACCAGTTGCCTCCAGGGCATTTCCTCACCCACTCTTCCTTCCCCGTGTCATTTCCCTCCATTTCTATCTGGTCCCCTTTCCTCTGCCCAGAGGAAATGATCTCACCAAAATAATTAGTGTCCTGCGGCAGAACTGTCAGCTTGTTCTCCTTCCTGGGATTATTTTCACCTTAACAGGTGCCTGGAGAAGTTTTGGAGAGGCACGAGAGAAATGTCTGACTCCCTCTCAGCTCTGGGGCAGCCTGCCTTCTAGCAGGAGAGAAAAATCAGCCTGGTACTGTTGACATATACAAAGAGAGATTAGCATGGAGATGCGGCCAAAGGAGGCTTGTGGGAAAGGCATGGGCCCTGCAGTGTGCTTGGGATTATGAACTGAGAGTAGAGGAGAAGGCTTTGCAAATGCCAGGGGCAGGAATGAGTAAAGCAGTTGGGGATGCTGAGACTGAAGAAGCAGGGTCCATGGTGGGAAGTGTTAGGGCCGAGTGTGTATGGAGTGAGCAGGGGGCGGACGATGAGGACGCAGAGAGACCTTGCTGTCTTAGCGGAGCCCTGGCTCTTCATTGGTGCCTGTCCTCCTATTAGATGCTATAAGGAAACTACAAGAAGCTTTGAGAAAACAGAGCAAACTCTGCTCGCTAGCTGACCTGTGGACACTAACGGGAGAGGCAGGCATCTTCAGAAGTCATTTATGAGCCTTGCAGACAATTTTTACAATTTTCACCTAATTTAACTTATGCCTATTGTCAACAAGAACTAAGTTTGATTATCCCCTTTTTCTACCATATGTGGTTTCAAATGCCCTTTTACTGCTTTCCAAATCGAGCCTATCTCTGGTGAGTGAAGAATTGGCCCCAGTGAGATATCTGTATGTGACTTTTTTTAACTGTTGAGAATTCAGGCAATCCTCTTTGGTTCTGGAAATTCGCATTTAGTATTTCTTTGAATCCTGCCTGCTTTTCATTCTCCCTGATTCCTACAATATCAGATAAATATTGGGTCTTATGGATTCATCTTTCTGTTTCTTTCTGGCTTTCTCATATTTTCCATCTCTTTTCTCTTGCACTGCATTCTGGGATAATTCCTTAATTGGCTCTCCCAGCTGTTCAGCTGTTTTCTATATGGCTTTTTCAGCCTATCCATTCAGATTTTTATTTCAAAAATCAAAATATTAACATCCAGAGTCTGTTAATTGTTTTTGTGGATGCAATGTCTGTTGGCGTCTCTGATGCCATTATAATCATCCAGTGAATTCTGGATCCTGTTTTGACTGATTGGCAAGTCTGTTTCCTCAGGTATAAACTCTTCCATTTGTTTGCAGTTTGTGACTTCCTTTCAAGGTGTTAGCACTCGTCCAACGTTTAGTGATTGTTACTCGCGTGCGCATTTGTGGCTGCAATTTCCCGTTAAGTCAGGGGCTGCCTCTGTTTTCCCACCTTCCAGAGAAGGAGGAGCAAAGACACAATGTCCTTCTGCAGCTTGTATTCCAGTCCGATTTCAGGAGGACTGAGGAAGGGGTGGGATATACCACCAGTCAGAATATCTCAGCAGTTAGACTTGCAGGCATGAGCGTGCCTTGCATTTTCGGCTCCAACCTTCTACACCCATGGCTTCTTTGGGCAGAGCCTCTACTGCAGCTGCTCGTGGGGAGGGGAAGAAGCCTGTCCAGGAACTCCTGAAACCAGTTCCCCAACCTATTGCTTGCCCCTGGTTTCCTCCTGTTCTCCCAGCCCATTATTTCCAGGTGTGGAGCACTCCTAGATTTTGCTCCACCTTTGTGGGGATACTTTTCTCTGTCGTGTATATTTCGATCTGTTTCCTTTGCTGGTTTTTATGTTTTCAGAGTTTCTGACCCACGGAGGCTCTCCTTGTTATTTTACAGTTCGGCTGTGCATCTAGAAAACATCTTGGCTGGCAATTTCAGAGATCTGTAAGGCAACGAGGCTGGAATGTGTGTGCTTAGCCTACCATCTCGAACTAGAAGTTCACTGAGGATATTAAAAGTCAATGCTGCCGATTTCTGACAGCAATTCCAAAGAAGGGGATCTGCCGATGTTTGGGTGATGTCATTAAGATGAGCAGACACATGGCACAGGAAGAGCATCTGCTTGACTACACATGTTACTTATCAGTCACATGGCTCTGAGGCCCCCTGTGACAGTGAAGCACCATGGTAGATGTCAGAGCAGCTCTAGTTCTCACCTGAAGAGGGATCCAGCATTGGATGGGTAGCAAGAGGCAGCAGGGGACAATTAACGCAAGGAGACAAACTGAAGGCCCCCAAGAGCAAATACAGGCCAGTCAGGAAGTGCAGGGACCCAGCTGGAATGCTAGAGAAGCAAGCGGAAAGGCAAACTCCTGACAATGGCTTCCTAGAGAAGGAGTTGAAGAGATCATGGGAGATTGGGCCAGGCTTGAGAATTACAACAAAATAACCAAAATTTCTACAAGGCAGGGTAAATGTGCAAAGAGATAACGAGCGAGTCCTTAAGTGATAGAGATGGTTTGAAACAAGCTCTGAATGATGCTTAAACCAACTGTAACTTGGAAATGAGACATAGTCCACCTGCCAATCATTTTTGTCACATTCTATTTTAAGGTAGTGGTATCATAGTGGGGAAAGATTCACTTTCCAGCTCTGCCCCACACTGTGTGACTTGGGGCAAGTTACTACACTACCCTGAGCCATCTGTGTCCTTGCCAGGAAAATGGAGGTAACAGTACCTTCTTTGCCTTGAGAAAACTTAGAAAAAACATCTGTATTACATAAACTGGGAATGATATAATATGAATGGCAGGCATAATTTTTGCCTGAGGCTTACTCTAATTCTCCTGGAGTTTGGGGGAAAGAGTTACAAATTGAGTGTTCCTTGAAAGAGAGAGGAAAGGATAGAGAGAGAGAGCGCGTCTCCAAACCCAGGGAAGCATTTGAGTGGTCCCTGCAAGGTCCCCAGCAGGCCAGACATATTGCCTCCAGTGGCCCATTCCTTCCCCGAGGGCCTTCTTCTAGGTGGGGAAGGGGCATGAAGAACAGAGTAGGCAGGATCCTGTGTCTCTAGAGTTCATGGCTCAGTAGTGAAGGCAGGCCTCAAAAAACTCGGGGTTACAAAAATGAGGTATCATTTTTTGTATCAAAGGG
This sequence comes from Perodicticus potto, assembly GCA_963574655.1. NCBI lineage: Eukaryota > Metazoa > Chordata > Mammalia > Primates > Lorisidae > Perodicticus > Perodicticus potto. Next base: position 66,328 of record CAUYRH010029961.1, on the reverse strand, counting down.
AACTGTGGGGTCCCACAGAAGCATGTAACAGAAAACTTCTTCCAGAACCCCCAAACAAGACCAGGTGCTTCCATAAGGATGAGTAAATGTTTGCCAGGAGAAGGAATGGCAAAGGGGTGGCTTAGTCCAGGAAGAGGTAACAGTATATATAAAGGTCCCAAAGGTGAGAAAGGCAATGCTCTTACAAGTAGGAAACCTCCCTCTTTCCAAATTATGCAGGCACTAGTCCAATAATTGGGGGAATACACTATTTGTCCCAAGTAAATTCCTGCATCATTTTTTGATCTGTCAGCAATGGGGAGGTAAGAGAGGGTACCCCCGTGTGCAGGTGGGCTCACCTGAATGGACATTTTCACCATTTCTTGTTAAAATCACTTGTGACATGGTAAACAAAGGGATTCCTGTCCCTATAAAAGTCCAGGTAAAGGAAACCGAAAGACTCTTTACTCAGACTATTTGAGAGCAGGTTTCATTTCTGTTTTTAATGCTTGCAAGTGGGTGGTGAGGAGAGGCTTCCTGGTATTCCATTCCTCAGAACTGGGATCAGTACCATTGTTGAATGTTAGGAAGTCTTTTACTCCACGGGAATGGAAACTGTTCAGCTGAGACAAAAGTTGTTAACTTGGTGCTACGTGGGAGCTGTTATCAGTGGTTCTAAGAAATCAGTCAGGAGGTGCAGAAGAAATCTTTGACTTGCTAGGACATGATTTCAGTAATGAGATTACTTCCGGACAAGCACCCTGGAGGTGACAAACTCTTTAAGGATGGATGAGTAAGGTGCTTGCTGAAGAGCTCTCTTTCCACACTCACACCGGCACTAAGAAGCAGTCATTTTTCCGCCCTGGGGGGACCATCCTCTTGGAAATATGGCCCCGGAAATGATCAAAATTGTCCAAACAGTTCAGCTAAATTCAGAGTATCATTGTCCAGTGTTATGGGAGCCCTAGCTCTGCTCACATGGAACCAGACATTCAGAGTTAATGCTTCCCACCAACAACCACTTAGCAGCCACAGTAGCATATCTGCATCACAGTGGCAGAATCAGAAGTGGGCATTCCTAGCAGAAGGGTTTCTGTGCGGCTCACCAAGCAAGAGTAGATCAATGGCTCTAGGGATCCTGCCTCTCGGCCCCTGCCCACCTAGGGAACATCCGAAATGGAAAAAATAAGGATAAATTCTGCTGCAGGCTTTGCTACACACTCTTCAAGTCTTAGGGAAACTACACAAGATTCCATTTACAAAGAGACTCGAAGCAGGTTTAACAACCTGTATTTATGAAGCTCCCATTTCTGTGGAAGTCAGAGGGCACCTGAGGTTATTCAGCCCTCTGCCCTGGACTGAGAGTTTAGGAATTAGTGCTAATTAATGGGAGGACGATCTAGGCCTCAGAACTCAGTCCATGAGAGCAGAAGGGGAGGGATGGGAGTGAAGGCCTCCGTAAATCATCCGGGCTCCCTTCTCAACACTCTAGTCTGAGTAAGGTCAATATAGTATTAAAATGGCACGTGGTAAATTCCCAATCTATCCTTTAATATACCTCTAACCTTGGTTGGGCAAGTTACTTAACCTTCCTGAGCCTCTGATTCCATGGCCGTGTAAGGGAGGGAACACCTTCCTCCCTTGTGAGGATTCTAGAGCTCAAATCCATTAAACATCTACTATTACACGATGGCTAACACGCATTCACTCCCCAGCAAGTGACAGCTATCATTAATGGTTGAATAACACTCTTTAAAAGACAAAGACATCAAGAAGAAGACATATACTCCACTAAGAACAACAGTTTGAAAAAGGAGTATAGTTGGATGAGGCCAGGCAGTGGGTAGAGAACCACAAGCCCAAGACAGTTCTGTTTGTGCCTGCTGTCCTGGTGCCATTATTGACAGAGTCCACTTAAATCTCACAAAGGCCCTGGTTTGGACAATACGTTATGGTCACTTAATTATATGAGAGGATTCTAGAGCTTAATTCCATCAAACACCTAGTATTATATGAGAGGATTCATATACTAAGGAATCACTAGGACATGATTAGTGAGCATCCTACAGCAGAATCACTCCCTTCTCCTAGCCTGCAGCATCAACAATGCTGGCATTGCTGCTATGAATAATTATAACAGCTACCTTTTTTTAAGTGCCAGGCATTACCTTATTACATATAAACTTCACAATCAGCCCTGCAGAGCATAAGAAGCAGTCATTTCTTATATCAGTTGCACATATGGGGCTTAGCAAGATTAGATAACTTGCCCAAGAGTTCATGTTTCACCAAGCATAGAATTTGGGGAGATGGCCCCAGTCTCCCCGTTCTGGATTAGCAGTAATGGTGGGCCTCTGTAGGTCCTCCAATCTGGGGCAAAGCAGAACAGAGAGAGGGCTAGTGACTCAGTAAGGATGAACAGAGTCACGCCAGAAATCTCCCTTAGCAACCAAACTGGTCTCCCTGATCTCCAGGGCCTAGACGGTAATACCTCTGGGAAGGGTGAAGTTCAAAAGACCACAGGTTCTTGGGTTGGTAGCCAACAGTAGCTTTGCCTCAATGCTATGGCATGAGGAAACCAAATTGGCCTTGCTTTCTTGAACATTGTGCCTTAATGCCTGAGCCCAAGACCCCAAGGTCAGTCTCATATAGCCCCACTTCCATTGCAGTGTTTTCCTCCAAATGTTATTTTAAAGTGCTGAACCACATAAAATCAGAAGCAACACTTGAAGGTCAATTTTTTTCCCTGACTTTTCATGGTGCCTTGTAGGACATAATCTCTTTCAACCTATGGATCCTTCCACTACTTACAGATCACAACAGGCATTTCGTGGGTGCATATGTGTCCATATTGGGAAATGGACACACGTGCATGCGGACATATGTACGTACGGTCATAATAATAGCTAACACTTACTGAGCACTGCTCTGTGCCAGGCACCAGTGTAAGCATTTGGGAGGCAATAGTCCCATTTAATCCTCAAATCAACTCTACAAGGCAGGTGCTACTGTTGAAGTCCAGAAGTAGGAGCAGCTTGCCCAAGGTCACCCAGCTACTAAGTGGGAGAACCAGACCCAGATCAGATTCAGGGCTCAGAATCATGCCCTTGTCCTCTTGAGTGCCTCTTGCTTTCTTTTCTCTCCTCTCTTTTGCACTGGGTAGCTAATGTTGCGTTTATACCCTACTTCCTAAGGACTAGAGGCTCCTTGAATAGGCACTAGATAGGACTCGGGGACCCTGCTAGTCCATGGGACTACATTTTCCTTCTTTTAGCTGTGGTTGCAGGCTTTCCAAATCACACGTCCTTCACCACAAAGTTTGCGGTTCTCCCCAGTCCTCGGGCACCTCTCCCTCACCCTCGCTTTCTTTGCTATCTACAACTATATCCAGCACTCAGTGTACATCCCTGATGACATTTCTAGCACATCTTTATGCCAGTGTAGCCCAAGTATTTGTTTAACGTTTATGCATGTGACCTGACTATTGTCTAAACTATACTGTATCTCCCCTGCAGCCCCCTCCCATCAAAGCCTCTACCTGAAAATTTACCGTGTGTGCAGGCATATGTGTGTGTATGTGTGTGTGTGTTCTAGAAAAAGCCTCTACCTCTAGGAAGATCAATGTTGGAAAAGGTGCCCCTTCAGCAGAGCTTGGCCTTACATCCGTGCCCCTTGTCCTCCCCACTCCTTCCCCTATCTCATTCCCCCCTCATCTCCTCCGCTTGTCCAGTCTCTTTGTGTTTTAGCAGAAGGGCCGACATGATACATATCCGTGGCCTGCAATTCTAAGGCAAGGCCTGTTGAAATAGTCACAAAGATTCACAGAAACTGAGAAGACTTTTAGAATGGTTTTCTTTTTTAAAATGTAAATCTGATTTATTTCATCAGAAGAATTTAAATCCAAAAACATACGGGAGCCAGCTTAAGTGGATGACTAAATATCCAAGAAACCAAAGTTGACCCCAGCCAATGCTGCTCACGACAAATTTGACAAAAGCTTGAGAAAGTGGGAAAGTTTGGGGAAGCTGTGGGTTAAATATTCCCCGCCCCTCTACAGTCCACTACCATTTATAAGGGGGGGTAGTTTAGGGAAATCATAAAATCTTTCTCCCAGCCCCGGATTGTGCATCTGTAAAATGGAGCTAATAATTCCTGCCCTCCCCCCATCCAGGGGGTGAAATGATCATTAGAGGAGAAAACAGGTAGTAAAAGTTCCCAGAGAATTGTGAAGCACCAGCCAGAGCTGGGACTTCATGTGGTCATCATCACCAAGAACATCTGTCACGTAATCACCAATGCCCAAAAAGCTTTTTTGTTTTTTGGGTTTTTTGCTTGAAAACTAATGATGTGCCCACCACACGTGATCAGTTCCTGGTGTATGCTATGCTTAGGAGTAACTGGAGATAGCAGCATGGGTCTGGCTATGTGCAAGAAAATGTGGTCTAACAAAAGAACCCAGAGAGAAGACCGTATCACGTTCAATCCCTCGATTTCAAGGGAGGTTTGGGGAGTGACTTTGATGCATATAGCTTCCTTTGGTTCCAAGATACCTAGTTCTTTTGCCAAGGAAGACTTTGTAAGGCTTTCTTGTAGAGCTGCTGTGAGTTGCTGGGGGGTGGGTCCAGTCTGACTGGGGCTAAAGGAACCAGGGGTGGTAGGACAGTTTTCTAAATGGAAAGTGCTAGACCATGGAACTAGTCTTAGTTAACGTCTTTAACAATGAATCCGAAGAGGGAGAGATGGGACAGGCTGCAGGGCCGCTGCACACCGGAAGGCGCTTTAGAGGTGCAGAGAAATGGTGGGCAGATGGGGAGAAATACAAGGAAGCTAGCACGAGTAGGCAGAGAAGAGGCTGAGTACTTTCAGTGAGGGCAAAGACAGGTGATGTGTTCTATGAAAGAAATGACCTACATTATGTGTATTATTCATTCATTCACTCATTTTCCTAGAACATGGAACTCCAATTCAGTGTAAGGCATGGCATTAGGATTACAGTATTGGGGCGACAGGGCAGAGAGGAAGCACATTAAAAGAATATTGTCTCTGCCTTTACAGAGCTTATGATACGGCCAGAGAGAAGGATGTGAACAAAGATAAAAAGAGCAAGACTTTTTGTGACACGCTCCACTGGAAAGTTGTGTGCCAAGGGTCATGGCAGAAGGCTGAAGGGGTTGACTGTGATCAGAGGAGGGTGGTAGGAATCAGGAACGGTCTCCCAGGAAGGCTGTCTTTCTGGTCTTGAGGAATCACTAGGATTCTGCTGACACTAGATGGTGGAATGCTCTGGGGGGTGATGGAGGACATGAATGTAGGTGTATTTTGAGTATTTTCCCAGAAATATTGGTCCTGCAGGGCTGCTGAAACCTTAGTGAACATTGGAAAATCTTAGGAAAAGCATTAAATATACAAAGATGTTCGTGTAAGCAAACTCAGAGTGTATCTAAGACAAACCATGCTATACTGTACATCCATTGTGACTAAAAAATATCTGTTCCCTTCCAAAAGGCTACGCTGCTAAGGGATACACACAGATAGCTTGGGAAGAAATTAACTGGAACCACATTAGCTGGAAGGAGACTGCCATGCATTTCAGAAGATTGAGTCATTTAGAAGCTCAGAGGTTGTATCTCAGTCCTTTCTGACGTCACAAGATTGTTTGCTCTAAAACCAAAGGAAGGAACAAGTCAGGATCACCCAAGACCTCAGATTTGTATAATCTTATCAGAGAAGTAAGTATTAAGCATTTATTAACAGGATCCACCAAAACTTGGTAAAAAGCAAAAAAGAGAAAAATGCCACCTTTAGTCAATCAATGACAATTACAGAAAAATAAAGTCAGCAAAGACACTTCTTCAAATTTACACAGGTTTGTTTCGCTCAGCCATTTCATTCCAGATGGCGTAAGGCTTAGACGGCGTCAACTACATGAACTGTATGTATTATACTCAAAGCAAAGCTCTTTGGGGGTGAGAGGAAGGAGAGAGTCATTCTTTGTGGGGTAGTCCACGATTGCTTCCTAGAGATCATGGCAGAGGAAAGGATTCCCAGGATAGAAGGATGGGGAGGTCCTTCCAGGGAAAGAGAACAGTATAGTATGTGTGCCCCACCCCCCGCCCACCAACAGGATGATATATGAAACATCAGAGCGATCTGTGTCTGGGAAATTTCTCACTGCCCACCATCTCACCCCCAATTAATTGTTATTTCATCTCAAAGTCTCACCTCTCCCCCTTCCTGTCTATTCTCAGTGCCACTTGTGAGCTAAGGCTTTCATCAGCCCTCTTCTGGAGCAGGATCACAACAAATTCCCCCACCCCTCTTCTCTCCTTCCACCAGTTCTTCCTTCTTAGTGCTGATGGTTAGCTTTCCAAAACCTACAGAGCTCATCGTGTCAGTCCTGTGCTTAAAGACTTGAAGACCCCCTCACCTCTCAATGCTAGGGCTTTAATATTATCAATATAGGACTCCTCCACTTCTAGAAAAATAAAAAATACTTGGACTTCCATATCCATACTTTTTATCTTCCTTAAGAAAAGATAGTTGCACACTTAAACCTGGAGAAAAGGCAGCAGTGATGTGTCCTAGCTGTTAGAAAGTGCCATGATGGCAGGTGTTTGCTTTCTCCTTTGGCGGGGATAGCATGGGCCCATCGGGTAGAAGTCGACATTGAAGTTGGTCACTTTTTTGTAGGCCTATCCGGGGGATTATGGAAGCGGTAAGTAAAGACGACTTGGCTGCACTCATGGAGTTTACAGTCTAGTAGGGGAGACGAACCATGCACAGATAATCATGCAGATAAGTCCTGAATTTCAATCTCTGTTGGAAAAGGTTAAGACTACAGGGAAGATTACACCGTGGACCTAACTTCAGTCACTGTGGAGATGGTATTAGGGGTCTTGGGCGAAGCTGAAATTGCCACGGAGAGTGTGGTGAGAGAGGAGTTCCCAAAGGATTCACAAATTGAGAATTTGGGCAGAGGAGGACCAGGCAAAAAATCCTAAGAAGGAACAGTCAGAAGGTATAAAGAAGGCCACAAAAATTACCTTTATCACCGAAGCCGAGTGGAGAGAGCATTTCAAGAAAGAAGACCTGGTGAACCTTGTGACATACTGCTCAAGTCGAGTGGAAGGTAGCATGTTGACAGTGGATACAACAAAGAGGCTGGGGGCAAACACAGCAAGGACAGTTTCTACAAAGCAGTGAAGCAGGAAGCCAGAACGGAAAGTAGAAGAGGAGATAAAGTTACACTGTGAGTAACTGAAAAAGCGCGGCCCTGAGTGGAGTGGACCGAACAGGCGACAGCCGGATGGAGGGGTGGGGGGTTAAGCTTGCTTGGCCTTGTTTGTTGTAAAGGGGGATGCCAGCATGTACCGGAGTGCTGAATGGAAGGATCCAGTAGCGAGGAAGAGGCTGAAGATTTGGAAAGGAGAAAGGATCGCTAATGGAACAAGAGCCCCGACTAGAGAGAAAGGGATGGGGTCAAGGGCACCCGGGGGGCTGTGCCTTGGCTGGATGAAGGACCCGAGCTCCACTGTGACATCGCGGGAGGAGAGCACGGGGGCGAGTGCAACTGACCCACTTTCCCCATCAGACTTCTCCAGGAAGAAAGGGGTTGCAAGTATTCAAACTCTAAGAAGAGGAAATGAAATTGTGACTGTAGAAGTGGAGGGAGCGTCTAGAAAAACATGGCAAAATTGCTGGGCAGGGTTAAGGGCCCAAGTGAGTCTGGAGAACGTGCAGTTAGGGCCATGTCAAAATGTCCAGTTGTGTCAGCTTATCTGGTAACTCTGGTCTGTCCCGGTGCTGGGCATGAATAGACCCAGGAGCCTCTGCCGGGCAAAGACAATTGAGAGATGGACAAAGAACTTGGTAGTATTTTTAGGACACTGTAGGAAGGACCATGGCCTCTGAGCTCGGTATAGAAGGAAACAAAGATGGGAGGAGGTTTATGGATATAGGGAAAGTGGAAGACCACTGGCCCAGAAATCTCAACGAGGCCAAAGAACTATTTTGGGGAGGAAACTTCAACAAGGGAGCAGGAAGGTGGCAGGGAGAGATTTCAGAAGAGGGGCAGTTTGTGATGACAACAAAGTCCCAGTTTGACCATGCGAGCAAGTGCTGAGGTGGAAGAAGAACAAGGGACATCTCTGAAGGTACAATCATCACGGAACTGAGCCATCAGGACATTGGTTGGATCAGCCACAAGGACATTTAGTTACTTCAAATGAAAGTGGGAGTGGGGGTGGAGAGTTAAGACTCCGAGGGAGAAGCCACAGCCGTCAGGGAGTGGAGCAGGACAGGTGGATGGTGTGACCCTTGCAGGAGATTTCTGCGTTTGAGAAAGAAAGAGTAATAGTCAAGGGGCAGCAGTGGGGTGCCTGAAAGACACCAATACCAGCTCCCAACACTGAAATTGGGTAATTTACGATTGAGAACACATCCTCTGCTAGACAGGATGGCAGGGAAAATGGGGTCCTCAGAGGTTATTCTGAGTACAGTGAAGAGATGAAGCTGGAAGAATTGTTGAGAAAGAAGACTTTGATGGAGCTGGGGAAATAGGGGATGGGAGTGGGGGTGGGGGACAGGCAGAGTAAGAGCATTTCCTTGGTGACAGCTATGGCATGCCTCTCTGTAAAGTCTGGCATTACCCGATATCCTCAAATGAGTCCAAAACCAGTATCAGTTTGGACATAAGAGAGCAAGACCACCACCAAATTAGTATGTGCATGGCTTCCAAATCAGGATTTTGGAGGCTCTTTGAAGGTTCTTTTATGTCACTTCAAAGTACACAGATGATGAATCACACAAAACAGATGTAGGATTCGGTCACCAATATTACAGGAAGAATGCCTAAGTGATCAGACATCTGAGCCAATGACATTTTCTTCTATTACGTAAATCTTATTTCATCTGCCTTTCCAGTCTCATCCTCTGCCACTTGCCCTATTCTCCACCCAGTTGTACCAAACTAGGCCTAACTTCCTGAGCACACAACCCTATCTGGGCCACAGAGGCTGTGTGGGACCTTCCTCTGACCCAGTATAGCCTCCCGAGCTGGGCCCCACTTCTCCCGGGGCCAGGGGCAAGTCAGCCTGTATTCCCTGTCCTCTCTTCCCTCCAAGGTTACCTGGTTACCCTTTAGCGCCTCTCCTCATTAGGTCATCTGAGCATTTTTCATTGCCTCAGGGAAGCAGAATGCAGAAGGAAATAGTATTTTCCTGACTTTTGAGTTTCAAAATCCAAGTCCTACAGGGGCAGGCAGGGATTGACCACAATAATGGCTTGGGAAAGGAATAGAGGCTAAATATCAACTCTCTTAATGCTAGAGGGAGGAGGGGAAGCTGGGATGGGAGATGGTTTGCTGGGTATGGACCCTCTAAGATCTTGCTTCCTCTCAGGACTCTACTCCAGCAAAGTTTGCACTGTTATTGCATTTTCCAGTCCCAACTGCAGTTCTATCATTAACCCACTCAATCTGCTAATCTGCCTTGTTTTGAGTGTGCTTTAAGTTTGCTTTCACAGACATTATTTAAAATTTTGGATACCTTAAGTTTTAAAAGTACAGATTGCAGGTCTCTCTTGAAAAAAAAAAATCAGAAGATCTAACCACACTGGATTCCCCTTCCTTTGCAGCAACGATCAACTCTCATGAAGTATCAACCGCCCCCTCTCCTCCATGGAGAAGGCACTCTCTGCTTTCCTTAGTACCAACCACTCCCCATTGTTTATTCTACTCCGATCATCACCTGCCTGCCCTTTTCAGCTCTTGGAACTTTATTCAGATCCCCTGATGCCAGCTAAGCCAAATGTCAGGCCCCAGGCTACAGAATGTAGCTAGTCTAAATCGAGGGATAGCGCCAGAGACATGGCAAATATGGTTTCCTCCAACCCCGTAGGAAGTGGCTGGTTTGTTTCATCTGAGCAAGGGTCAAATAAACCTCTGCTCTCTCTCAAAGTCTACCCAGATGTGCAACCCAGATCCAGCTGAGGAACCATTCAGCTCCACTAAAAGCTGCCAGATCCAGCACTTCTCTGCCAGGTAGGGAGAAGAGCAAAGAGGAATGACTATATGATGTTGCTCCCACGTATGTCGTGTTATGTGCACGACGTGTCACATATCCAACAGAGCCTCATCCCAAGAGGTTAAACTGCCCCCACAGTGTCACTGCTGATTAGTAGCAGAATTTAGAACCCCGGCTGCTTGCCCTTCTTCCCAGCCAATGCCCTTATAGAGGAATTGCCTGAGGAAAGGCCTGGGTGTGGCTGGAGAAGCACTTCCCTCCTCACGTGGCTGCACGTGGACAGATTTCCACCTGTCATCCCTGGGAGTCAAGGATTCATGCAAAGTTTCTATCAGGCCCCGACACTTTCGACAGACCTTCCCAAGTTTATTTTCATTTCTAAATTTCATGTGCTTCATAGATTTGTATAGTATGTTTCTTAAAAAGAGCTCATCTCTACTCTGTTCCTTTTAGGATAAGCTCTCTAAACCTCACCTGGACCCTGTGGAGGAGGCTGGAGGCAAAGAACTGACAAATCAAGGAAGTCCCAGTCATCTGTGACCTGCAGAGGGCACTTGAAGGTTTTCTAAGTCTGGTTTTTCCTTTGGCTTTTTTGTTGCTGGGTCATTGTCTGATCAGGAGCTTTCATTCTGCAAGGGGAGGGGAGGCAGTGAAAGTGAGCTTTGTGCATTTCACTACTCTCTCTCTCTACAGACTTGGCTATTGTCATGGTTACTTCTTTCAAAACACCAAATTGGGACCTTCATCCTTATTCCACACTGGAGAGGAACCAAAGAACAAGGAACGCTGCATCCAGAAGAAAAACTGATGGGAGCAGGACCTTACCATTTTCTTCCCTGCTGGGCTTCCTCTTTGCAGAGGACAAGTCTGTCCTACCCTGCAGACTTTCATTACAAGGCTCTGGTCTCTGTCACTCCCAAGGCAGGTGTTTGGAACCACATCTTTCCCCTGGGAGTTGTTGGGAGGTTTCAGGAGCTAAACCAGTTCCTCTGTGTCAATACACAGCTAGACAGACGTCCTGTCCTGTGCTGGGAATGAGAAGCAGTGATCTTACGCAGGCTGCCTAGCAGCTAGGCGGCCAGATTCAAAATGCAAATGTGGGCCCCTTGCTCAAAAAGCAGGAAAAGTGTCTCTCCTGTCCTTCTCTCCACCTGTCACATTGGTTTTTATTTGTTGTTTAATGTTGCGGCTCCCTTGGGCACAGGGACGCTCTGGGCCTCACAGCCAACCTGGTCCTGCGACTCAGTCCCCTGGCTGTGTGCCCAGCCCTGACCCTCCACCACATTTATGCCCAGGCCACTGCCAAAGGGCAGGGGACAGCGGGGGCAGGAAGGAAAGTGGGGGGCGGAGGGAGGGAGTTGCCGGAGGGGCTGGCATCCCTGAACTTGGCCCAGGATGAAGCAGAAGATAAGACCCGACCCAAACCAAAAATCCAAGTTCCCTACACACATGCTGTTCCCTCCGACTTCACTTATGAAACACAAATTCAGAGAATTTCAGCACGTGACTGCAGAGCACTAAACCCCAAGCGCGACAGCTTCTGAGCACCGGATCCTACGTGACTGCATTGGCCCGTCAGTGCATTGGCCTGGCGCCCTTGAAACCCGCTCTGCCTGTTCCTCTTTCCCAGAGAAGGGTCCTGCGTGTGTCCCCATCAGCCCAGCAGGGTGAGCGTTGGAGGGAGCCTTACCACAGCTGGTTGGCATCGAGAATTTCTCTGGCCATCACCCTCCCCAGGGATGAGGTGGATACTATTTAGATAAATAATGAAAGCCAAGTACCAGATTGGCTTCTCCCTGGGTTTCCTCTAAGGTGCTTTTCATAGCTTTATTATAGAAGTAGGGTTGCATTCATTCCACCAGACTCCACCTTCCTCAACCCTTTAAATTGCTTTATTTAAGTATAATTGACATACAATAAACTTAAATATTTTAAGTGTACGATTTTTATGAGTTTTAACATGTATATACACACTGATGAAATCTTCTCCAAAATCAAAATGACATTTAGCATTCATCACTCTGTTGCAATCCAGCCTTCTTCCACCCCCATTGCAGACAACCACCAATATGCTTCAGGCCACTATTGATCAGTTTTCACTTTCTAGAATTTTATATCATTGGAATTATACAGCGCATCAACACTACTGCGTGGGCAGACCATCTTTTTCCATTGGCTCCTTTTACTCAATGCATTGATTTTGAGATTCATTCATTTTTTCCTATCAGAACTTTATTCCTTTATATTTCTGAGTACTATCCTATCGTACAGCTATACCACAGTTCATCCATTCACTTCTTAATGAGCATTTGGTTGTTACCAGTTATTTGGCTGTTTTAAGTAAGGCTGCTATGAACACCAGCATACGGGCCCTCATATGGACATGTTTCCTTTCTCTTAAGTAAAAATCTAAGAGTGGAATGTCTGTGTTCTATAGCAGGTACATGTTTTTAAGTTTTTGGGAAACTGAAAAACTGTCTTCAAAAGTGCCACCACATTCCCACTCCTTTTATGTGAGAGTTCCAGACTTTTATTTTCCCCCTCTTATGGATACCCTCCAGTTGATCCCGCATCATCATTGTTGAACCCCCGCCCCCCAATTGGATTGCCTTGGTCTCAACATTCAGAATGATCCAGCCTTTGGATTTTAGCTGTTCTAAAGGTATCTGGTTGTGTTCTTAGTTTGCATCATCCTAATTGCTAATGATTTTGAGCATTTTCTAATCATCTTATTGGCCATTCATATAACTTCTTTTGTGAAGTGTGTGGTCAAATCTTTTTGCCCATTTTTTAAAAATTGCCTTGTTTGTCTTACTGACTTTTAGGAACTGGACTCCAGTTCTTTGTCTTACATATGTGTTTTGGATACTTTCTCTTAGTCTGTGCTCTGCTTTGTTTTCTTTACGTCTATGGAGGCCCTAAAATTGTGCATTTTTAATGAAATCTAATTATCAATTTGATTTCAATTAGATATCCATTAGCTAATTATCAGTTACCATGCTTTTTTGCCTGCTCCAAGATCACAATGGTGTATATTCTAGAAGTTTAATATCTTTAGGTTTTATATTTAGGTCTATGATCCAGTTTGAGTTAATTTTTGTGACTGATATGAGGTAAGGGTTGATAAGGAGTTTTGTTTTCCCCCTCGTATGGATATCCAGTTGATCCAGCATCATCATTGTTGAAACCCCCATTGAATTGCCTTGGTCCCTTTGTTGGCAATTGGCGAAATTGGCTGGTCCGAGCACAGTGGTGTTTACAACTGTAATCGATCACAACCAGCTACAGATTCCTTTGTTCCTTTTTCACTACCACTGCTTCACTTGACTAGCCTTTAGAAAAAAAAAAAAAGGCAAAGTATATGGGGGACTATTGCTAGACTCTGTGTTCCATCAATCCATACATTTAGTTTTTGCCAACATCAAACTTTTTGGATTACTGTAGCTATATAAGTCTTGAAGAATAAGGGTAAGGTTAGTTAATTGGAGAATAAACTCTGATTTTATTCTTTAAAAAAAATTATTTTACGAGGTGGCCATAAGAATATGCTGCCCAGATCTCCTTAAAAAAATTGTCATTGGAACATAGTTGACAGCCCCAGCCTACGGATTCACCACCATGTTCACAGAAAGACCATGCTTCTGTGTATAGCCCCTTAACAATGACCGAGTACAGCAGGGGTACCGGTGGTGGCCCTTTGCAGCGAATGCAGGTCTCTTCCAACAATCTTTGCTTGAGGATTCTCCGCTGCTTGCCAAAATTTTCTTAGAACTAAACTGTGGACTGAAGCGCTCTCTGCACAATCCTTCCTTCCCTTCTCCTTTCACAAGCTTCAGACCTGTACTGAAAGCTTTTTTGCCTACCCATGCACCCTCCTCCTTCCCAGTCATTTGCCCCTAGAAATCAGTTGTATATCTAATCCAGTCTTGCCACCTGCTTCTCAAAGGTCCCTAACAGACATACTTTGATTATTCTAGGTCTTTTGCATTTCCATATAAATTTTGGAAACCAGCTTATGAAATTCTTCACCCCAACAAAGCCTGCTAGAATTCTAAGCAGCAGTTCATCAGCTCTACAGATCTACAGAAATGCTACCTTAACAATGTTGAGACTCATCCACAAATGTGATATAGCTCATTATTTAAGTCCTCAATTTCTCTCAGCAATGTTTTACAATTTCCAGCATAGAGGTCTTAGACATCTTCTGCTGGGTTTATTCCTAAGTATGTTTTGTTTTGGTACTACTATACGGGAATTATTTTTAAACTTTTACTTTCCAACTGATCACTGCTAGTGTATAACAATACAGTTGGGTTTTGTACACTAATCTTGTAACCTGAAATCTTGATAAATACATTACTAGTCTCAGTAGTATTTTTCTCTGTTCCCTGCCCTCACCCCAGACCTTTAAAACAAAAACTTTTCATGAGAGCCCAGTGCTCAGGTAGGAGTAGGGTACAGGTAGTTGGAGCTCTTCCTTTCAGGATCCATCTCCCTGCTTGGAACCCCTTCACTTGCAAAAGCTGCCCCTATAAATTTCTGAAGAACTGTAAGACTCCAAGTAACACAGCTTGACCAACCATTGTTCTAAGGAAGCTGGTCTTTACTAAGCTCCTCCCCCATTTCTTGTAGACACTTCATCACATTTTAGTCTACAAAAGTTTAACAAAAATCACGTTATAAGTAGATCCTTTTTAAAGATGAAGAAACAGAGATAGAAATCTCCTTGATAGAGTCTCATAGCTGGTTTCTTTCTGAGAAAGGACCAAATCCATCTGTCTGATTCCAGAGTTCATGCTCTTTCCTCCCACCCTCATGCTGACTATCTCCAGGCCACAGAGGAAGACAGATGGCAAAAATAGGGCTCTGCTGAGGACCACGTCTTTAGACTGACTGTCTTGCATTCATTCCCCACGTGGTCATGTGGGTCTGGTGGCCTGACCAGGCTCTGGGATTCCACCCTACATCATCTGCCCCAGTCTCATGTCCCAGCTTCCTGTTCCCCCCAGATTGCTTTCAGAGAGTTATCAGTGAGCTCTCTTTCACCCCGAGTGATGAACTGTTTGCAAGCCTATGCAATTTTTACTTCTCTGCAGCCATTGCAGACAACGTCTTCTTAGAACTGTGTGGTTCAGTTTGCTTATAGCTCTCTTCTAAAGTCTCCGGTCACTTTTCTCTGTCTTCTGTCCTGATTCTTTGTGTATCCTCCTTTAATTGATCCCCCAGAGTTACTCACCTGCAGTCTGAAAGTTTTCTCTTTTTTCCCCCTCGCCATTCATTCTTAGACATACTCTTTTCTCCCTGACTCTGCCAATTGCCTAAAGTTCTGATCACCATGTTTTCTAGTGCATTCCATAAAGGCCAAGTTTCTGTTCCTCTTTAATTTTCCCTTCATTTTACACCCCAGCCCTGTGTTTTCCTATCCTCGTATTTCTTCTTTCACCCCTCCTAAACCTTCATTTATGTAGTAAATGTCTTACTTCCTGCTAAACTAGACCTAGAGGGAAGTTCTCATACTAACCAGGAATAAATATCATTCGGTTGTGAGCTTTTTTAGGACAAGGATCATGTCACTTTACAGCACCAGCATCTAGTTCAGTGTCAAATACATCACTTGAGTACCACAAATAAATGTTGAATAAACACATCATGGTGTTGCCCTTTTCAGGAGGTTCTTTAAGTGCAGAAAAGAAAAGTTTGAGCTTCCTCACCTGGAAAAGGATAATCAGCATACCCAACATCAGGACCCTTAAATGGGAAAAGCTGTGTAATATTGTAGCACAAAACAGGACACAACTCAGCTTCATAATGGCAGGGACCCTTTTCCCCTCCCCATTCTTGCTTTTAAAACAGGGGAGAACCTATGTGATTAACAGACTAAATAAATAGGCTTTGGGTACTGTGATATGTTCAACTTAACATTGAACTCTGCATGTTTGTTTTCAGCAGAGAGAATGAAATTCATCAGTCCTGGGGAACTGCAAACGCAGTTTCATAGACTTAACAGTTTTCATGTTTTTAGAGTGTCAGTTGTTCTTTAACTGAACTATGCCCAGATCGATAGTTTTTCTATCTGTAGGGTTAATAGTCTATACTCTCATCCTCTTCTTAGGAATAGAAACTATTATGATACAGAGGAAAGAGCACTGGACTGGGAGTCAAGAGAACTGAGCTCTATTCTCATCTTTGACTAGCTGCACAGCTCTTGGGAACATCACTCAACTCATTTAACCTCCAAGATGAAGCAACCACTAAAGTCAGCTCCCAGATTAAAAATGACACACTTTTTAAAAAATGAATTAAGTGGCCCTCTTCTTCTACCTGGAATTGTCAGATGAGAGGAGATTTCATGTGCATTATGTAGAAAGGGTGATATGGCATGTGCTGCCTATGGACAGTATGTGGGATCAATGTACCCACACTACAGCACTCACCACCAGCCCCACACACCAGGCAGGAACTTAGAGTGAGCATGCCTGATTGGAGACAAGAACTCTCGGGAAGCAGAGGCATGTAGATTACTTGGATACTTTCACACAAGAATTATCAATTTTAGTACAAAAATAGAACCTATTATTAGGCATTCTTTTCAGACTTCCTAAGCTGCCATCAGCCCTCTGACTCACAGAGGAATTACCCACCGGTATACCTCAGCAGGGAGGGATTGGAAAAAGAAATGGGAGGATGTCTCTTACACACCCCACTAATGCAGAGGTTAGTGCCTTTTCTGAGGAAGGACACAAATACTGCAGGCGAAGAGCTGCCTCTGTATTCATTTGATGGTCATGCCAAGTTCAAGGCAGGCCGCCTCCAACCCAGAACCTTTCTGGATCCCCGTGGCAACTTAGAATCTGTATCTGCCTACAACCATCATTGTATTTCCCAACAACAGGAAAGAGCCACAGGGTTTCTGGTCAAAGACTTGAGTTTGAGTCCCACCTACACAAACTGGCTGTGGGCAAGGTAGATACCTGGGGCTCTGAGCGGACTAGGAGCGAAAGAAATAGAGATGCATAGAAGTGTCTAGTTCCAGGGCTGGTCATAACGTCTGTGGCCCTCACTCCTCTACAAATCTTTTCTTTCTGTTCCAGAGAAGCTTTAAGTGAAGTCTCCAAGACTTATCCCTTTTTCAGGGATATCTAGAGAGTAGGCAACATCATAAGCCAGAGAGGACAGAGCACTATAGCCTAGCAACTTTGAAGTGACATCCTGGGGAGAAACCTCTGCTTTCTCTGTCTTCCTTTCACCCTGACCTCCACACTTGCTTTTTCTCCACTTTAGCTTGGTGGCATGTCGTTTGACCCTTCTGGGTCTTGGTTTGGCATTCTCTTCCTGTGTAGTTCCCGTGTTTGTCCTCCAGGGGCTCTATCTCAGACACTAGTCACACAGCACCGGTACCTCAAAGACCCCTATCCCACTTTTCCTGGGATGTGTACCACAGCAAAGAATTGTGACACGACACGCCCTGTGACTGGTGCAGGCTAACCGGGTGCCCACCTCCAGTTCATAGCTGATGGCAACCATTGGAAACACAGGCCCAACAAAACCGGGGATTAAGTCACTCTCACCAACAATACCCGGGATTAAGGAGTCTCTTCTGTGAAAAGACGCCAGAATCTCTACCTCCAGACCAATGACACAGCTTTTGCTTTACTAAGACCAGAGGGACTATTGAAATGTCAATTTAAAATCTCTGTTGTGCCACTGTGGAACAAGGAAGATCTATAGGCTTGGGAGTCAGACCGTCCCTGGATTTCAATCCCAATTTTGCTATTCACTGTTAAGGTAACAAACTGATGAATCTGGTTTACACGTGTGTAAAATGGAGACATGGATACCTCTGCACAGTGCTTCCAAGGATTAAACAAAACTGCATTTTGTAAGTTACCTACCACTTGTAAAGCGCTTAGCCCAGAGTGGCCGCTCAAGTTTTTTTCCTCTTGCTTCCCTCTTACCAAACAAAGGCTAAATTATCCCCAGGAGAGCTTGTTTAGGAGGGTTAAAAAAAATTGTCAGAAGGCCATTGAACAAGTTCCTGCCCTATCATTTCAATTCGGGGATGAAGGTGTCCAGAGTAGAGGGATCCATTTGAAGCACAGGTCTTTCCCAAACCAGGACTGCCTGACAGTGGGCCCGCCAGCCAGGCCCACCTGCCCCGCTTCGCCCACCCTAACCCCTATTCCACCCTAAGGTTGGAAGGGAAAAAAGCAATCAAGTTTTTCTAGGAATCTGAGACACTAAGTCAGGATTATGATGGAAACTATCATTTATGCAATTAAAACTATCCTTTTTCCTGGAAAGGTCTCACTGATAGGCATGTTTCGATTTCCTAATTTATATTGAGACTCTTGTGTGTGTGTCAGGAGTAAAGTAATCCCAACACAACAGATTGAATTGGCTTAGTCTATAGTGGCCAGTCTATGCAGAGTATTTCATAGTCTATATCAAATCTTGCAATTGTTTGCCAGCCCAAACTGACAAGCTCTCCAGTGCGGCTAGCCCCTTTGTTTCTTTATGCATAGATAAATCTCAGAAGACGCAAAGCTCAAAGGACGCAGTGACTGGATTTGAAAAATCTTAAAGAACCACTGCAAAAACTTAGCTGCCACTTGCAATATAAATGTTACATCTTTGCTGTCATTTTTAATTCTCTTTCATATTTTAGAAGACTAAAGTATAGTTAAAACTGGAAACATCCAGACACAGCCAACACAAATTATAGTTATTTATCTAAGGTCCTTAACTTTAAAGCCACAGCACGTTTATACAGCAATTACCACACTGCAGTAGAAGTACATAAAATCTTTCATTTGAAATGACAAAACTACATACTTCTCTGTGCTTTCACAGTAAATTCCTTCAGTTTAATCTAAAACACCCAACTTGATAACTTCCACACAAAGCCATCACAAGAACGGATTCTTTATGTCTGAAGTTGGTAGTGGTAACAGAAATATAAGTCACAAGCAGATTTTTATATCAATTTTATGGCACTGCCGAGATCCCTTTTCCTAGCAGAGCAACCATAAATCCCACATTTCCTGGGATTGTCCTGATTTTGAATGCCCTGACCTATTCCCCAAGCTTTATGTTCAAAGTATCTCATTTTCCATTTCTAAGATGTCAGCACATATTTCAATGTAAAGAGAGGTGCCATTCTCACCCCAGAGAGGGCAAAGAGCGACAGAGAAAGAAGGAAGGAAGGAAAGAAGAAAGGAAGAAAGGAGAGAGAAATGAAGAAAGAGAGAAAGGAAAAAGAGAAAGAAGCAGAGCAAGGAAGTAAGAGAGAGAAAGATGGCATAAACAGTTCTTATAAAAAACAAAAGTAGGCATCACTATCCCAACTTGTCTTTACGGAAACTGCACTTTTTTAAAGTCTGCTTTCTGAGATCTGCAGCATCGCTATGTAACATTATTTCCTAATTCAATTAGGAGGATTTTTACTTTACTTTCATAAAACATCTCCTTTTTAATGCCCTTTGAGTGCCCCGAGTGGGTTTCTAATTACACAATCTTAATTGAAAGAGTACAGATGAAATAACAATTGTTTCTCATCTCCAACTCCCATTTTCTACTCCCAGCTACCTGAAAAAAGCAAACAAGGTACAGATGGCTGCAATTTTTCCTATTTTTAGTTTTCGGAGGAATCTATTCTTATGGCAATGAAAATGAGTAGAAAAATGCTTGCTTTTGTGTTATGAAAGAGAGCAAAGAAAAACTAGTCCTTGACGATTTGCAACAAAAGATCATCATTTGCTAGTGAAATTGACACTGGATTAAAAAGCTGAAGTTTGGAAGTAAAACAACTTTGCTACTTTTTAAAAACATTTTAGCAGTTTAAAAATACACTAGAAAATACACGTTTTTTCCCCAGTAGTACACCCCACTTGGGGTGACATTCTATACCCTCCAATTTTGCTGCAATGTGGATTTTTTTCCTCTTCAAATGAAAACTTACAGAAATAAAACTCTGGAAAAAATGGTCGTTCCCCCTCTTTCTGTCCTCCCGTCAATGAAATATCTCGAGCAAACTGTCTTCTGATCACAAAATTCACGTTCAGTTTTTTTAAACCAAGAAGGAGTTATTTAAAAGAATACATTCTATTATTAAAAGTTAGCCAAGAACAACAAATAAGAGCTCAAAAATGAACATATTTCAAAAAATTCTGTTCTTTTCAATAGTTGCGTGAGCTCTCCCCCCTACCCCTCAGGAAAATGTGCAAATATCAGGGTTACCTGAGTCTGCCGGTCACTTCTAGCTTTTGGGCTCTTGGAGACAGTGAGTTTCGCTAGTGATGTGCGGCTGTTGTAAGAACTGGGCGGCTTTTCTGGCAATCACCCTTTGTGTGCCATCTTTTATAAAGGTGCTTCTTGTTGCTAAGAGATCAGTTGCTTAGAGACCAAATCATTAAAAAATATATATATATATATATGTCAGGGGCCAACATAAATTATAACCAAATTTTGTCATTTCAGTCCGCCCTGTGAATGTTTGGCTTTTGTGATAAAGAGATCGTAGCGTACCAAGAGAAGCCAATTACTAATCACAAATAGAAAACTGACCATGAGGAGGAGAAAAGATCTGTGCGTCCGCTCCCGTGGACAGAGAGTAACGCCACAAGTCCCTTTGATGGGAGTTACATTGTCACTAGGCTCTCTGAAACTTTGGCTCCTGGTGGGGGTCCTAGACATATGCTGTGTCTATGGGTTTACACACACACACACACACACACACACACACACTCACACACACCCTGGTACCTGCCCCAGGCAAACTTGAGTGCAGTTTGGAGTATGAAGATATGTGGGGATTGTGGAGCTACTTTAGTCTTTTCCTAAGGAAAATTTAGAGAAAAATGCTATGCTTAGGAAAATGTAAGTTGGAAATCCGAAGTAATCTGAGCCTTCAGCCAGGTATCTTTACATATGAATGGATATCAAGTTGTCACTGCTTCAGGTCCAGGAATATGCACGGTGGGGTCTGGGGAAGGTGCTTGGATAAAAACCTTTCCTGTTTTTGATCTTATTCCCTGTATTCACATAGAGCATTAGCCAAGAGACAAAAATAAATACAACTGATTAAGTAGGCAAGGTTTGACTTGGTGGGGGGAGGTCTTCCTTTCTCTTTTTGTGCTAACTCTGCCCATTGAGACCCTCTCTTCAAATTTACTGTCAGCTAAATACTGCTCCTCCTAGGGACATCTACATTTTAGAAATATACTTTTAAATGCAAGAAATCTTAACTTCCTTTAAGATTCAAAGGAAGGTTGGCATTCCAAGCTTCTCATTTAGGGTCAAAATAAAGCTAGACACAACCCTTCATTCACGTTGTAACTCACAACGTGTAACTCCCCCCCTGCGTTTCTTCTTCCTGGACCTCCCACCTTTCAGGGTCACCGTGGCCCCATCTTGGATGAGAAGAAAGTAAGCATATAGGAGACCAAAGACTCGGGAGTTAAAACCAAGAGAAGAGGTAAAACGATCTTAGAGATTTGCTCTTTTCCCAGCTTCCAAAGTGATTGCCATTATAGAAGCCTTCATGCCTTCCCTGTGATTGAACCCACTGTAAGGGAGAGGTGAGGTGACGCTCTGGGGGCTAGGGCAGGGGCTGACCAGGAGACTGGAGATGGGGTTCTGGCCCTGCCAGATTGGTATCAACTCGTTTACAAAGCAGGTGAAAGCCTCAAGACCAGTCAGAATTTATTTAAATAGAGATATATGCTGGTAAAGAGAGAGAAAACTGAGAGCCAGGGCAAGTAGGATGCAGCTGATATCTGCAGAAATTCACGAGAGGAAAGAAAACACCCACTTCCCCCGACCACAAGCTATGAGTGAAAATGGACATGGAGCGCTCGAGCGTCAGAGAATAAACTCGTGTGTGCCAACAAAGGGTGTTTCCCCATAAAGGCCCCTTCTTCCTTCTAACCCCCCAAATTTCGCTTTGCTGATTATGTTTTGGGATGGAAATGGAAGCAGAAAGGGAAAGAATCACAGGCAGAAGGAATTAGAGGTAGAGCAAAGCAAGAGAATCAAACAATTCCTGGGTGCATAGTCTCTGCCTAGGAACTGCTGGTTTAAGGAAAAAGAGGGAGAAGCAGGAGAAGGCTAAGGAAGAAAGAGCTCTGCAGGATGCTCCTTGAGGACTGAAACCATCTTAGTCTTCTCTTCTCCCACTGTGAGTCAGTGGGAGGTAGACAGGAGGGCTGAAGCAGAGACTAAGCTGCAAAACCATCTTTTGGATTCAGTCTTCACCAGCTGGCCCCAGCCTGCACGAGCCCATGCTCCCATAATCCCTCAAGGTTTTCTCTTTACTTCAGGGTCCTGCTCAGTTTCCCAGAAACTGCCTGAGGATGAGGCAATGTGTTTCCTTTAGCACAGTGCCTGGCACATAGTAAGCACTCAGTAAATGTTAGCTGTTAATAATAAAAAGAAGAAATCTGGAAAGGGATGCAGACACAGGAGCTGCTAGGGGTAGACAGGGACCCAGGACAGTGGTAGACAGCTCAGTTTTCAGCACCATGGTGGGCCATTCATTTAATGTTTCTGAACTGGAGGGAGTTTGGGCTCATTAAAGTGGAAAAAAGAATGCCTTCCAGCCAAATGATAACCCTAAGCATCCCTTACTATTCCTGAATCTCCAGGAGGGTTTTTCACAGCTGGCAAAACATCCTGCTCAATTCCTGAGATGGAGATTTATGATGAAGACACCCCCTTCCCAGGTTCTGTTGTGGCTGTGAAAAGTCCATTTGGCCGGGTGATGTAGAAAACTTTCAGTGGACCCAGCACCTTCTCAGGAGAGAGGAACATCTAGAGAGGTATGTCAAAGCAATTAAGCTAGCACTATTTGCAAGATGTACACCTGAACATCTGTACAGGGAACAGAGAGGTAAACAGCTGACGGTCTGCTCTCAGCGTCCAGAACTGACCCTGCCTGCTGAAGCCCGGACCGCTACATGGCCTTCTTCCCTGCTCCCTTGTCCCATCGTTCTGCCCTGTCTCTGTCCCCCAACCCCCACTGACTTCCTTGGAACCTGGCCAAAAAGGAGGTGATCAGCGTGACAAAGATTCTCACACTCAGCTATTGCCTGGCGTGACATTCTCACACCAAGCTATTGCCGGGCTGATAACTGCTGAGGCTCGGACAGACAAGCACTGTGACCAACGTAAAGATGTGCCGGGAGAACGTGGCCCCGTGTGAAATCTCACAAGACCTTCTATTGTGTTTCAACAATCATTTACAATATAGCATTAACTGATTTACCATGATAATTTAGGACTCAAGGCAACTATGTCCCCACACGTGATGAATGGGTGGGCGTGCACAAGACCTGAGGGGAGTAACGTATAGGGGAGTGGGCAAAGGCTCTGGGTTAGAATTAACTTTTAAAAAGGAACATATATTATAAGAGGGAGGGATATGTTACCTTTGAATCTGTACTGCTAATCTAGTCCATCCAGCCCAAATGGCTGCTTTCTGATCTAATCTTTTAACGTGTTCAAATTTGGATAAGTGTTTTTATTCTTGTGGCTGTCTTCAGCTTTCAAGATAAGGAATCAGGCTCTTGCTGTTTGAATCTCTCACAAATGCTTTACCGCTTTTTTTTTTTCCTCTATAATTTTTCTAGCTTGTCCCCACACTGCACATAGGGGTTGGAATTTTGCCTCCATTCCCAAGCCTCTCTGGACTTCCAGGGGGTCTTCTCGTGCTGTCTTTACTTGAAGCTGCTTGGCTGGGGCACGGTGGTTAATCCTCTGCCTAGAATCTTGCCCTGAGGACAAGAGCCCAGCTCCTAGATGCAGGCCAAGCCCCATTTCACTTTGAGCATCACTAGGGCCCAAGAGCATTGCCCCAACTTCCAAACTGGATCCCTTTGGATAACGCTGGCTGCTCTGCCTCTCAGATTCTATCTCACTGGGGTCCCAGTATGCTCTGTGATTGAGCTAAGTTTGGCTTTGAATGAGGTTGGCAGAAAACTAGGTTTAAGGGAGATTGTAAAACACCGTGAAAGTAAAGGTATGGACCTGAGGGTGAGGCTACTAAAGGTTTTTGAACAAGGAATGAGTTATGATCAGAACTGCGCTTTAGGCAGTGGTCATAGGCAGGGTGGATTAGAAGGGCGGATCCTGAAAGCACAGAGATGAGTTGCATGGACCTAGACAACTTCTCCTCAAGATGGAAAGGAGGGGGCCGATGGGAGAGAAGTTTCCAAAGAATTGACATGGATTTGGGGAGGCGTAGGGGGAAGGGAAAACACATTACTGCATTAAACAACTAGACGATTCCAAGCCCAGTGCAGAAGGGAAATATTCATGCTAATAAATGGGGTAAGGGCCAGCATTTAACAAGTGCTTACAACCCAATGAGCATTGGTAGCATTCCTGGAACATGAGAAAAAAGGACCTCGCTTCAAAGACTACACAGAAAAGTGTAGAACTGAAATTCCAACCTAGGTGTGAAGCCCCAAAGTCTCAAGATGTTTCTCTAGAGACACCAGAGGGGGAACAAAGGACAGGGGAAGATGACCAGTTGAGGGGCTGGCAGGGTAGGCAACAGTTGGAAATGTGAGCAGGGAGGACTGGAAATAGATCAGACTGGCAAAAACAGGGAGTTAGGTGCAGAGTCACTTTTCTGGAAACCCTGAGAATGGGTCGAATCTTCAACATACAAGATGGTTGAAGTCCATACAAGAGGAAAAGTCCTGGGCTAGAATCAAGAGAGATACCCTGGGCTTAAGAACCAACAAAGAAGCGGAAAAGAAGCCACAGGAGTAGTAGGAAAACCAGAAGAGGGTCATTTAACTGGAGAGCAAGGGGAGCAGTGTAAACGTAGGAAAGAGAAGGCGTCAGCTCAGAACACTTTACACTGACAAGTTGGAAAAAGAAGAAAAGGCCCTTGGCTTCAGGAGTTAGAAGTACACATCTCTCATCAATCACAGTCAGTCAGATGGTTGGCAGAGAAGCTAGTGAGACAGCAAGTGGGGACTCTTCTTTCAAGAAATTTGACAGGGAAGGATACAGAACAGGGAAAGGTGGATGAGAGCTGGAGGAACCCTTTCTGGGACCCCAGAAAACCAAATGGGACAGGCCTCGTCCCTCAGCTCTCAAAGACAGAAACCATCCCCAACCAGATTATTGGTTGGCCCTGAACAGACCATACTTTAGAGCCAACAGTTTCATGATGCTTTTCTTTCCGCCCCAACTCTTGCTGGTAGGGATCCTGCAACCATCACTGGCTTGCAAATTAATTGCTGTCAATATGATGCCCCATCTTGGAGATGGCCCAGCCCAGCCCTCCATTCCATGCTGCAGTGGGAATGACTCTGAATGTGGCGGGGTAAAGCACCTTGATTATTCAAAATCCATGCAAAGCTTTGAGCATATCCATAAATTAGCAAATCATATCTAACTTAGATTTAGTTTGTTCATGGAAAATGTCTTTCAAAAGTCTCCAGTCTTTGATTTGGGAAGGAGCCTGTCTGGGGATAACAGTGCTAAGACCTGAAGGGAAGGTCCCCTTCACTCATACATGAGCTGAAATTGTGCCCTGGCTTTCTCGCCAAGCTTTGTGTCCATCCAGAGGGAACACTATTTTCTAAATGGCACAAAGGAGTTGGGGTTAGTAGGGGCCTCGCCTACACATTTGTATTGAGAGAGAGGACGGGGACCTTCTTCATAGGTAGAAGGTATCTTTTTCCTCAAGAGAAGCCATCTTCTTTGACTGGGTCCTTTTAGTGAACACAGCCTGGTCCCCAAACACCAGTTGCTCTGGTTTTCTGCTGAAGGGTGTGCCTGGGACTTAGTGTTCTGCTGCCTCTGTCAGTCCTGGATAGGAAAGGTCAACTGGAGGTGGGGGTAAGGATTACTGGATAAAGTAGGAAGAGGAGCTGAGATAATTTGCTGAGTTGCAGGAATAAGCCGTAAGAGTTCAATGCCTAGTGCAAAATATTGTCAACTACAGAATTTGCACAAATTATTTAACACAGTATTAACTAGAAACCCCCTTGAATGAGCCAGCTGAGACCAGCCTCCAAGAGGTTAAATCATGTGAAAACGCTTTCTTGTAAATAGAACTACATTTAGTCAAGAACCACTTGTGTAGGATATGTCTTCAAATCAAATACTGTTGCCATTTGCCAGAGAAAATGTGCTTTAATTCCTTGATGCCAAGGAATGTCGGATATATTGTATAATGAAACTAGAATAATTGAGCTACTTGTTCATTACAAAGATCTCCAGCCGAATACTCAAAATTCTTCAGTGGCTGAGTGGGCTTGGAGTGAATTAACAACGTTCTTTATAAAAAAAAAAATTAATTTTGAGGTAGGACATACATTTTACAATAGAATTTTTTGTGAAGCACTTGCTGAATGCTTTTTACTCCACGAGGAACCACACACTATTCTTTCTTTGATTAGCACCAGGATGATTCAGAAGGACAAGAAAATGTTAGCCCAACCATTACACAGGAGTCCAGACCAGCCTCAACTCTCGCTACTTTTCTGTTTCCTCAGGATCTTCCGCTGTCCTCCCCTCTTCCCATTGCCCCTGTCTTATGGAGCTCTTGCCAAATTGTCTCCCCTCACTGTAACTGGAACCACCTATTTTCCCCATGGCCTTATGAGCCCTATGAAGCAAGGACTATGGCTTATCAGCATCCCAGTCCTCAAAAGCATGCCACAGGCTGCTTGAGCCCTAGAGGCTTCTCAGGAAGCATTGCTGTCGAGTTTAGACAGAGTCAGGTGAGAGATTGCCAAATAAAAATGGAGAAACCAAGTCCAAACTCAGAAAGGCTGATGCTTCCTCAGCCCTGTGGGATATCCCTGAGGCACAGTCTCGACATCTTCTTGTCTTGTGGGAAGATAAAGTGATCTGCAAGTCATGCTGACTCCCCCCAGCCCAGTTCTGGTTGACTTTGGGAAAGCTAGTCAAATCCTGTGGTTCCAGAGCTCTGACAGCCCAGGGGTTTGGGGAGTGGAGAGAAGAGTGAGAAAAGAGAGAGTGACACAGTCAAACGTGGCCAAGCCAAGAAAAGCAGGCAAGAGAATGTTTCAAAGAGTGTGTGATCATTTCAAAGACCACAGCCAGGTGGAGGAGGAAGAGGATGACCAAGGAAAGACTCCTGGATTTCAGAAAGTTGCTTGCTGATTTTTTTTAATAGTTCCTAGAGAGGTGGAGCTAGAAGCTAGAAGGCAGGGAGAAGAGAGGGGCTGAGGCCTGGGACAAAGACCATGCATTTCCAGAGCCTGCCGTGAAGGGAGGCATCGGGACAGCAGCTAGGAGAGGAATCAGGTCCACTGGGGCTGGGGGAGGGGCAGACACGGGAGCTTTATTTTAGCAGCAACACCTTGGGTGGGGGTTGTGGTAGAAGAGGCCTTGAGAGAAAGAATCTGAGGAGCAGAGGAAAAGTATCCTTCCCCTGAAGACTGTAGGGAAATAGAAAAGGATGAATGTAGACTTGACATGCTTTTGTGAATATCCCTAGTGGTGTAACAGGGATCGAGATCACTTCTTTGCAGTGTGGGGTTGTCTTTAAAAAGAACAAATAAATGGGCGGCACTGTGGATCCATGGGCCTACATCAGTGTCATCTCTAAACTGGTGAGCCCCAGTGCCAATCTATGCAAGATATGAACAAGGTACATTTTTCAGAGCATTAATTCAGTTTAAAGGACTTTCCTTTATGCCAAGATTATATATATATAATTCTCCTTACTTTTTTTGGTATTGAAATATCCTGTGCTAAACATGAGACAGTGATAGCGTGTGCTTTTCCCTCAATGTCTTCACTTAGCAAAATTGAAAAATGAAGTCCCTTTAGAGTACTCCTCCTCCAGCACCTCCACCATTTATTTTTTATATTTCTATTTGTAAAATAAATGATTGAGGAGACATTGTTCAGAAACTAATGTTTATACACCTCCAAAATACCAACCAGTTTGAAAAGGCAAAAAAAAATTTTTTTGAATGATTTTTGAATACCCAAGACACCACACTTCTGGTTTAGTCTCCCTGATTAGGATTTGGACCCTAATGGCAATACCCCCATGCCAGGGTATTGGTTGGATTATAAATTTTCTGTGAGGCCCAGCTTAAAGACTCACAGGAATTCAAGACTTTTTGACTCAACTCTTTCCAAAAGGGCCCAAAGTGACAACTTTAGTGTACACCTCTCTCCAGAGATACCAATGAACAGGTTTGAGGTGGGAATTGGGATCATAAAGCCCTGGGGTTCTAGATCTTTAGATCTGGAAGAAACTTGACAATTCATCTTGTCTAGGTTATTCTATTTAAGGGAGCAGATTTACCTAAGGCCATGTAACCAACTGGTAGCAGAGCCAAGAGAAACAGGCCCAGTCTCCAAGGACTCCAGCCAGCCCCCTCCGCACCTCACATGCCCCTGGCTCAGGATTGCACCAACCTCCTCTTCCTCAACAGACAAGCCTCAAGCCAGACTACAGCAGCCTTGGCCCTGCATGCTAGGCCTACAAGTGCACTTTCACCCTTTTGATAACGACATCTTGTAATGATGTCACTTTCTCCCACGTAATGATGAGTGTTTACCGCACTCAGTGCCTTCCTGATTGTGTGACTCAGAGCTACTGCTGCAGCCTCTTGGTCCCCCCAAGAGGAGGATTCTCTTCCAATGACCTAGGCTCTCACAGCCTACCTCAGCCTCCATGATTTCAACAAAGCTTTCCTGCACCTCCCCTTCCCCCTACCCCCTCTTCAATGCCACCCCCAGTAGCGGCATCTTTTCTCTAGTGAACTCCACCTGGTGTGAGTCCCAATTCTCTCATATTGGCACTAAAATTCTCATAGTATAGTCTCTGAAAAAGATCAGAAGATGACAAAAACACATCTAGGGCTGGTGGGAACCTAGCACAGTGGCCTTACAATGTGACTGTAGGCACATTATGCACAGGGGGCATTAGAATAGGGGAGGATTAGGGCCTCTGGGGAATGCAGAAGGACTCAGAAAAGCTTCACAGGGAAGACGCTTGAGCTGGGCTTTGAAGCATGAGTTAGGGGTGGAGAGAGGACCTTCCAAATCCAGATCCTTCCCCTTAGACATCTAAACCACACCAAAGAGCAAAGCAGAAGCTGGAAGGGACGGCATTAAGAGCCAGGGAGGACTGTCACCAGCTGGGTGCAGCTACCGTTTGGGGTAGTATATGATTCATCTTTACTAATCTGAGATGTGCTCCCAGCTGATATCATAAAATTCTCTCTCCATTGTCTATGAGATTTAATGCTCAAATATCATTTAAGTAACTATTTTTGGCTTGTTTAATTGCCTTCTTTAGAGCTTGCAAAATAATTTCGTTTTATGGAAACTGTGCTATAAAAAATCAAGTATAAGAAATTGTTTTGTCATATTGATGAGTTTGATGAGTTATATTAACATCTCACCACCATTTATTTATACCTTTGGGTGATTACTTAAAAGTAATGATACTTAAGTACCATACTTCATGGTACTTGCTTCTGATAAGGCACTTAGTTTGAGACATGTCAGAAGCCTCTGTTTTAAAAGCTCATTTAAACAAAGATCCAGAAACATATTCTACTGATATTTATGGAAAGGGCATTCCAATGGAAATCAGGATGACTTGGCTTCAGAGCTGGCTCAGCTCTGAACACACTGTCCCATTCCTAAACCACCATGTACTTTACTTTCTTATCTGTAGACGGGAAGCAGTTGTTTAGGGAGGGGAAAAATGGAATAGATGGTTTCTAAGGATTCTTCCAGCTCTGCCTTTTCTAGGATTAAATTCAAGGAATCCTTTTATTGAACAGTGGCCCAGAGCATTCCCTTCCATGCTTTTCAATCATGTCTAGTATTTGCTTCTGAAGCTCTGAATCCCTGCTTTTCCAGGAACTCTTGGCATCTGGTAATTTATTGATTTAAAAATTGCTCAGCTACTAATGATCATTGTCCCGTTGTAGCTATTGCTAAGAGGGAGCCCGCAGGGATAAGGGAGCTGGGTTCGGAGGAAAGAATCCCCCAGGGCGACTGGGTCACCGCCTTTCCTCAAGTGAGAAAATGAGGCCTGAACTGACTGCTAATGTGAGGTTGCACCGTGGGAATCTGGGAGAGGAGGTAGCTGGGGCCAGGCCCCCCATCTGCCAGCTTCGTGTAGGTTTGCCAGAGCCAGAAAACCATTTTCTGGCTTCCTGAAGCCTCTGCTTCAGAGGGTTTCATAGAGAGGCCAGGGGCCTTCGGCTAAGATCGAGGACCCTTCCTTCTAAGACCCTGTGTGGTCCTGAAGATGCCATTGTTAATGGCGTCTTCTGTCTGAAGGACAACCGGGCTTCTTGTCACTACAAAGGCTTCCTTCTGATCCCTGGTTTACATGGTTTTCTATTGAGCAAATAAACACACATTCATCCCTGCCCCCAACGGGACAAACGCAATTCATTTACAGGAGTTGCTGCCCAGCTGACAGATGTTTTGGCCCTCTTGCCCTGAAGCTAGGCATGCTGCTGACCCCAAAGGTGAAAGGCTTTGTCACCATTCTCAACCCCCGTTTGGCCAGTAGCTAACCAGGATCATCCAAGAATTCTGACATTTGTCTTTCCTCTCCTACTCCTGCCTCCACAGCTCTTAGTGGCTCTTAGGATAGAGCTGTTCTTGAAGGGGACTTCGGTCAGGTCAGTTGGAGAATGGAAAAGATGGGCTGCATGCTCAGGGCTGCTTTGCCACAGCTGCTCACATTTCTGCATGTGCAGGCCTGACTATGCCTTTGCAAAGAAAAGGCCATGAGGAGCCCTTTCATGCACTTCCCCTCAATGAGAAGTCCCTTGGCAGGAGTTTAATGGCTGAAAAAAACAAGTGCCACCTTTTTGGTTTATCATAAACTCAGTGCTGAATTTTCCATTCACTTGTGTGTCCCAGCCCTGGGGAGATAAGACTTTCACAGTTTAACATTCAGAGTTTGGGAGAACGCCCAACCAAATGGTTGTTGACCCCATAGGAGGGGACATTCACCTCTCATGGGACACTTGTGAAAGGTTCTACAGAAAAGATGACATTTAGACTGGGCCCATAGGAGAGGGAGGATTTCATAGGGCAGAAATGGAAATGGGAGCCTTTTCATGTAAGCAGTTATATCCGTGTGAAGGCAAGGGCAGACAGAGCCCATCTGAGTAGGAGGGAGGAGGAACAGCAGCCGATAAGGCAGGACCAAACCACCACAAGTGTGCTCCTCCCGTGTGTCGCCAGCCCACCCAGAGTCCTGAGCGACAGGGAGGTACTGAGCCCAGTTTGAGCAAAACTCTTATATAGACTATTTGCTTCATAGAAGTCCATTAAAAAAGGGCTTTGAGTGGGAAGAGAGAAGGCAACTCCATGATCTCAACTCAACTTCTTGTCTAAGCTTCTCTGGAGTCTTCCAGCATTTTTCTGCCTAAGTTACTGAGTATTCTATGCTTATAACCTGAACCACACCTAACAAGACGGCTACAAGCAACCTATTAGCTTCTCACTGAGGGTTTAGACTCTTAGGAATTCACCTTGGTAGTTTTCAACTGTTCTCATAGGATATCATCTCTGGGGCACATGGCCAGGTGTGATTGAAAGAGGTTGGAGCCACTTATGGGAGTGCTGAGTGAGATGGACTCCTTGCTCCCCAGTCAACTGTCAAGGAAGGCAAAGGGTTCAGGAAGAAGATCCCAAAGGCCTGCTCCAACCACAACTTCCAGGCCTGGAGCTCTGGAACCTTCTGTCCAGAAGCTTGCAGAGTCTGAGCAGTAATACCAGCAGGTCCTCCTCTGGCCCTCCATTGGGAACAAGAATCTGCCACCCTTCCTTCCCATGTGAACAGCCTTCCCCCCAAATTATATCCATCTTCTGTGCCTTTCTCAATGTATCAAATGCTTATGGATCTTAATTTGTGGGACTTAATTTTTTGTTTAAAAATATATTATTGTCAAGGACATTCCTTTAAGAAAACCATCATCCCCCATAGACAGAAACTGAATTGGGGACCAATAAGACTGAAGGCCTGCAAAGTGTGATCAGAGAAACAGCAGGAAGGAGAAAGAGGCGAAGAGAAGTGAACAGAAAGCTAAGGAAGGAAACCACCTGCCCAAAGAAGACAGTGCAGCCCGTACAGCGTGATGGGGAAGCTGTCAGAAGGGAAATCAGATCCAAAGGAAAGAACCGGTGAGGGGGCAAGAGGTATTTTGCTTGGGCATGGAAGGAACACAGGAAAGCTAGACTTCCAGAAGCTGGAAAGACTGAGTTGAAATCCCTAGGAAGCAGTTTCTCATACTGGACCTGGCCATATTGTCTCTCATGACTTTCCTCTCCTCTCTCTGATACCCTGAGATTATTCGCACTCTTCTATGGTTATTCCTGCCCCACAAGGGCAGACACTGAGCATAAAACTGAGATGGCACAAAGGTTCCTTTCCAAATTAGGTCAAATGAGCCTTTCTGGCCAAGATTTGACCAGAGGCAATCTTCACCTCATTTTGGATGCAGGGGCTATACCTCCAAGGTCAAGGTGGCTTCTGCCAAGCCGGTTGTATAAAAAGTAAAACAGAGAGGGAATGAATGCCCTTCCTCTCCTCCCAGACATTCTTAGGCTCAGGGACTATACTGACCCCATGGCTCACCCCCCATGCCTTCCTCCTCCTCCTTTTATCTGGCCACCCAAGACGTTCTACCTCTCTCTCTAGTCTGGGTCTTTGGCTCTTTATCCTTTCATTGACTAGACTTGATTATCTGTCACCTTTTCCATAAAGTATCATTTGGTTGCTTTGTCTTTGGAAGTCTGTTTTTATCAGGGCCTAAATTCAGCTGTTTGGGAATGACTAGTATCCTGGAAAAATACTGGTTATGCTGGGACTTAAAAGCTCAAGGGGTGAGATGCCACAGAAGATTGAACAAAAATTATTCTTGAAAGTCACACAAATGTTTAAGATTTTGGTAATGATTTCCCTAGATCTCTTCTGTAATCTCCACAAAATGGTAGAGCTACATTATTTCCAATATCATAAGAAAGACAAAAAGAACTAAATATGTAAAGTATAAAGTATAGGCTTCTTAAAAGTTTCCCCTTTCATCACCCAGCTACCCCTTTTTGACCTTTTTTTTTTTGGTTCTAATAAGTAACTTTTTGCCATCTCTTCCTCACCCAATGTCACCTTCAGTTCTCTTTTTTCACCTCTATCAGCCCACATACTCCTCAAAATAAGTGACCTTACTGGTTCCTCCAGCAAACAGGAACTAAACACTGACCAGAAGCTACCGCAAAATTAATTGAGCAATCCAGAGCATATTTGCCCCCTGGGCTTCTATTTCCTGCAGGAGCATATTCACTTGAGGGAATTCACTGACAGATCTTGCCTAGGCTCTCAGGTGTGTCCTCGGCTCCACCTGTGAATCATAGACTCCTAGAACGATGGAGCTGTGGGCACTTGTCAAATCTGAATTCTCAACTTTTAGATATTGTTTCCCATAAAGAGACTGTTTTCATTAAGGCAACACTGGGCAAAATGCTAATGCAGGCAAAGTATTATCCAGGGTGTCCTCTGCTAGAGACTGTGACAGTGTCTCCTTAGCCTCTTTCTTATTTTCTTCAGCTATCCCCCTCTCACAGATCACAGCCTCGGACTGACAGTGTCATAATGAGCACCACCTCCAATCTCTGCCTGTGGAAAGTTCCCTGTCATCTCCCGAGGTCCGGCTCAAATGTGACTTCCCCTGACATTTGATGTCCAGCCTGGATCTTGCTCTCTTCCAAAGTCCATGACCCTTGGAACTGGCCTTGTCAAGTACTTGGGAAGTACTAGTCAGAAAGCTCCTCAAGGGCAGGATCCATGTCTGATTCATCTCTGGATCCCCTCAGGGCCGAGTTTCCTTGACCCTCTTGGAGGAACACAGGAATGTCTGGGAGGAGTGAGGCTCTAACTCAGCCAGTAGGCTGGGAGTCTGCCTCTTGGTACAGATGGTCATTTCCTTTCCCTCTCCTTCTCACCCCCAACCCATTTCTGAAGGACCTCTCTCTTTCACTGTCTTCAGCCAACTGTCACTGGGGAACACAGTTTTCTGGGAAGGACCCAGCTGTTAACAGCTTAGAATGTCACAGTTCCCATGAGTCTTTGCACTGGATGGGGGCAGGGTTGTAATGATAGGCACTCTTGAGGACTGAGGAAGGACAGGCTGGGTGAGAAGCACTTGGACAGTGAGAGAGCTAGTCCTTAACAACCCTCTAATAAAGCTCCTGAGTACCCTGAGTGGCTTTTCTTCTTTATAAAAAGATATATGTCCTAGTACATGGTAGTCCTTAAGTAAGTAGTAATTATTCTTGTTATCGTCAAGGACATAAACAGCATAAACAGGTGAAAACTGTTTATCCTAAACTCATGAGTACTTAGAGATGCCAAGTAGGAGATGTAGGTGGTTTTTGTTAAGCAGAAGTTCTGAAAGGCAGCATCCATCTAGGTTCTGAGGCATCTGTCTCCCTAGTATAGAAACAGTCTGAGCAAAGACAAAGTGAAAACCAGCAGGCTGTGTGTGCACGAAGACGCCTAAGGACTAAAGACACGGGCCTTCTAGGGGAATGCCATGGGGGGCTGATTAGATGACAGGAGGCAGCGGAAAGGGAGAGAGGAGCCCAGTTGAAGGGACACATAGCAGTGCAACTTTGGGCTGCAATTGCATGTGTTGGTAGGCCAGAAGAGGAAACATTTTCTGGGAGCCTGAAGATACCAGGCTGAGGGATGTAGGGCCACAGGGAGGGAATAGATCCGCCAAGGCAACAAGCACAGAGGAAAAGGCAAGGGGTGGGATGCAATGGGGGTATTCAAATGGAAGCAGGCTGGTGATGATGGTGGTGGTCATAGAGGTTTCAGCCCTTCCAAGCTCACCAGTGGAAGTAAAATGTCTAGAAAGATAAGGCCAGGGAGAAAATAAAAGATGCGGGAGGAGGAAGTCTTCAGAAACTTTAACTGTGCTCTCAGGGCAACTTTGTTCATTTAAAATATAACATTTTTATTGTTTTTCTGGGTTGGGAGACTATCAAGGGCTCGATAAATGTTGAGTTGAAGTTCTTGCTTGGCCCCTCTCCTTGGTGCTGCGTTTGCACAACTGGCAACCCTCGTCTTAGGGGGTTGCAGAAACCATTGTTTTCTCCCCATTCATCTCTCTTAGCTGCCAGCCAGGCAGTAAGTCTCGCCAAATAAAGTCATTTTTCCATGACCATGCTTCTTCTCTTCCCAATGTCACCAAGTTTAAAAGGAAGGCAGCAATACATTCCAGGGACAAACCTCTCTCCCTATTTTTCCCCCCAACTCAAGCCTACTCCCGGGTCATGTTAACAGCAGTTTTGAGTGGCTGGTGAGATTATGGGGAATGTTTATTTCCTTTACATTTTCCGCATCTTCCAAATATTACTTCCGTAGTTAAATGTTTCTTTTAAAGAAAGAAAAGTAGGCTGCAGATTATTGGAGTTACTACTCTTAGAAAGTCTTCTCAGAGAATACCCTTAAGCCACAAGTCCCAGTGACTTGACAATGCCTCCACGTCTTTTATAAGAGAAAATTCTCAATGTAATAGTCAAGATTTCTTATTTGTTTTTAAAAAGATGGGTGACAAGAAACTCTACAAGGTGAGCTTTAGGATTGTGTTCAAAACAGATCATTTACTATCTTTCAAACGACCACATCTCTACCTTTCCAGCATCAGCGCACTACAGGAAAACATGATTGTGGAAGATGCCTGAGAATAGAATTGTGAGGACACGGCCTACGTCTTGTGCCTAGGAGAAACTCATCTGGTAAGGAAAAATGGAGAAAGTAATCATAAGGTCATGTTCCCTCAAAGCCAAATGCAAACAATATGAACTTGACTGGTAAAGCATGATGTGCTGCCACTCACGTGCCTCCACTGCTCATCTCCACACCTCCTCGCTCTGGGCCAGTGGCCAGCTCCCTGTGTTGCCCACACTCTCCACGGGCCTGCTGCCAGGCCTTCATTGATCCCACCCTCCCTAGCATGTGCCCTTCCATGCATTGTGATCTGGCTCCGAGATGACGTAAATGGATGTGGCAGAAGCCCTGTCCTAAAGAGTCCTCTGAACTGAAAGGAGAGGACCTGCACCTACCTCACCGAGCAGATCACTGCTGGAACAGAGCACAGAGAGCTCCTGATTCTGCTTCCGGGAGTGGGGTGGGGTGGGGAGGCATGGGGACAAGCAAGGGAAGAGGGCTACCAAGGAGAGAACACTTGTACTGATTTACCAGGCCAACTAGTCGTGAGAGTGGAGGAGCTGGAGAAGAAAGCCTGAGGGCCATGGCGAGAGAAGGGCTCAGGAACCATGAAGGGAGTTACCTAGCATCTATTCTGCTCAAATAGTATTGAACAGAAGCCTGAGTCCCCTTCACCTGGGACAGAAGGGAAGTAGATATGGTAGGCAGGGTTCTAAGGTGGCCCCCAAGTACCTGCCCCTGTACCTATAATCCTAGCACTATGGGAGGCTGAGGCGGGTGGATCGCCTGAGCTCAGGAGTTGGAGACCAGCCTGAGAAAGAACAAGACCCTGTCTCTAAAAAAATAGCTAGATGTTGTAGCATGCACCTGTATTCCAAGCTACTCAGGACGCTTGAGGCAAGGGGATCACTTGAGCCCAAGAGTTTGAGGTTGCTATGAGCTGTGACACCATGGCAACAAAGTAAAACTCTATCCCAAGGGAAAAAAAAAAAAGAAAGAAAGGAAAGGAAAAGAAATCTGCCCCTGGTGCCTCCATATCTGCTCATGGAGGCAGTACTTCAAAAGGGGAGCAACTTGAGAAAGGTGTTATGCCCCCAGCACTCATGCTGGTTTATTTCCTCCCCCATCATTCTACACCTGTAGAATCCCCTTCCCTTGAGAGTGGTCAGCACTTCTGAGTACGATTTCACTCCTACAATTATGTCACCTACCTTATAGAACCAAGGTCCCTAATAAATTGACTATGAGTTAATTAAAAGAGAGATTTTCCTGGATGGGCCTGACCTAAGCAGGTGAACATTTTAAAAGGCCCCAGGCCTTCCCAGAAATCAGAATGTTGCAAAGGATCTCCAGAGATGTCCTTGAAGAAGCAACCTGCCATGTCATGGAGAAGACTACAGGACAGGAGAATAGCAGGTAGCCCCTAAGAGCTGGAACTGAACTCTGTCAATAAGCAGTGAGCTTGAAACAGAACCTCAAGCCTGAGAGGAGACCAGACCAGGATTCCTGGTCCATGTGAGATGATACATTCATGTTGTTATAAGCCACTCAGTGAATACAGTGGATAAAAAATGAGAGTACACTTTTTTTTAGAGAAAAGATCTTGCTCTGTTGCCCAGGCTAGAAAGAAGTGGCATCATCATAGCTCATTAGAACTCTCTGGGCTTAAGCAGTACTCCCACCTCACCCCCACCTTTTCCCTATCCCCTCCTCCACCACCACCGCCCCAACTCCTTAAATTATAGGCATGAGCCATGTGCCTGGAGAGAGTAAATGTTGAAGACACTAAAGAATATAAGATCTAGGGCCCTGTAAGAAGCTGAGAGGCAAAAAAGCATTCTGGTTGGCTGAGTCATTCAGTCAGAGCTGCTGAAATATAAAAGCAATCAAGAAATCCTCTCTTCCTTCTCAGGGGAGCAGTGCTCGGGCACCCGCAGGTGGGACTAAACACCAAGCCTTTCCTTCATGAGAGGAAAGCTGAGGTGAGTTGGTGCTGGCTACAGCTCCATAACTTCTGACCAGCAAGAGATTGGTGTAAACAATGGGTACCAGACAGGATGCAATCGACATACCAGACAGCAATGTGTTGCAGTCAAAGGCAAATGCTTTACTTAGGCCCATGAAAATTTGAATTTCAGAATTTAGTTGTTTCCTAGAACTTTCTTTCATCGTATTTCTTCTACTGCTTCAAGAACCCTAAATCCCCACTGGAAAAATAAAACATTTTGAATGACGAGGTTATCTTTATGAAATCACAAAGCTCCAATAGATTGAGCAATAGAATATTAAGCACCTGTTCTGTGAGATAAGCATGGCACAGTCCTGCTGTGTGTTTACACATGGAAGCAAATTAGAGACAGATAAAGACAATAATACAGGATGATTATACTTGGCATGAGGAATCCAGACATTCAAAGGTGTAATTGCCAAGGAGAGAAATTGCCTAGAGCCCAGGGGACCAGACTTAAGATCATCTTTTTATTTATTTATTATTTTTTGGTTGGAGTTGTCATTGTTGTTTAGCTGGCCTGGGCCAGGTTTGAATCCACCAGCCTGGGTGTATGTGGCCGGCACCCTACCCACTGAGCTACAGGTGCCACCTTAAGCTCATCTTTGAAGGAAAGGAAATAGCCCATCAGTGGTAACAAATGAGCAGAGAGCTGCAAAAGGGCAGGTAAAGTCAATAAGGTCGGAAGGGTCAAGGCATATTTGTGTAGCACTAATAAGTAAACCAGCTGGGTCAAAGGTGAGATTCACCACAAGAAGTAGAGGAGATATTTCGAAATCAACTGATGGTGGAAGTTTTGATTGCTGGGTCTAGACCTTTCTTCTCCACAACAGAAAGGAGCTAAATGCTTTTGGATCCAATAAATAGCAAATATTTGATGAAGATCCAGAATCAGCAGTGTTTGGTTTGGGTTGGTAGCAAAGAAGAGCACACTGAAAGTTTATGGCAAAGTGATAAGGCAGTGGCGGTGGAAAGGAGAGGAGAAAGTGGCATTCAAAATATACTGAAAAATCAAAAAGATGCAGTGCCACTCTGAGGAATCTATTGATATCACAGGGCTTCAAAGGTTTTGGCTGGGACCCTGCTTATTGGGTGGGGATTAAGTGGTCTTGGACAACCTTGCTTTCTGTTTGCAGAGGTACATAATAATTGTAGTGGGCTTATTCTGACATTTTCACGGAGAAAATGTCAGAGATTAAAAGATTAGTGTCACCTGGCATAGAGCATTGTAATGTGTGAGAAAGCTGTCCCGGGGCAAGGATGAGCCAGCCTTTAAAGATGCCCTTGGGGTACAAATTGGTAACAACCTGGGCTGCTGGAGCCCTGAGTTTCCATAGGCCTCCACGTACCTTCTTATTTGGTCCCCAGTTAAGCTGCCAGTGTCTGGGTTGCCTCAGTTTCCTCATGGAGGCAGTACTTCAAAAGGGGAGCAGCTTGAGAAAAGGGTTGTCTCCGGCACTCATGCTGGTTTCATTTCCTCCCCCATCATCCTGACACCATTGTCGCCTGTTCTCTGCAGCAATTGTGAAATGGAGCCATCACTCACTGCTTTGCACTTGGAGATCAGCAAAATGAAGGAGACGGAGACCTAAAGGTAAGAGCTAACATCTATTGAGCACCCACAGTGTACCAGGCCATCTGCTAGAAACTGACAGATGCAAAGTGCTTGGCACAGTGCCTGACACAGTCAGGGGTCAGTCAAGGTCCATTTCCCTTCCCCTTGCTGTTAAATGAGGGCAGTTGTCACCGATTTGCACCCAAAGGCATCTTTCCCTTCTCCTTGCTGTTAAACC
The DNA here is from genome assembly GCA_963574655.1 of Perodicticus potto. NCBI lineage: Eukaryota > Metazoa > Chordata > Mammalia > Primates > Lorisidae > Perodicticus > Perodicticus potto. The sequence continues at coordinate 26,812 of CAUYRH010029961.1, read as the reverse complement.
AGGGCATGAGATGTTGGGACGACAGGAGCCAAGGAGAAGCACCGGCTGCTCTGGAATCGAACGTACAGGTTCTCCCAACCCTCCTGGAGGAGGAGTGGCTGCCCCACGTTGACCACTCAGGAAGGAGAGAAGCCTCCACATGAATGCCCCCAGGTCTTCTCTGGCCAGAGCTGACACTGAGGGCAGTTGGGGAATGAAGGAGGATGATCCCGCTACCCAGGGGGGCTGCCTCTGATCTCCTACCAAGAAGTCAGTCCTCTACCCCCAGCTCACCCTCCTGGGTAGAGGAACATGTCTGGCAAAGTGACCCCTGCCTTCTCTCACTTCTTTTCCCTTTGTCCCATGATCAGTTTCTGCATATTTTTAGAAAGGGCGATAAGTACTAAGAATATACTTCAAGGAGACACCTATCCAGAAAACCTGCGATTGATGCTGGCACATTCTCTCTTCCCCGAACTCCTCCCTGAGCTGTGGCCCTAATGATGTGAGATGGGCACACAGCCACATCCCACAGTCTTAGAGGCTGGCACAGTAGGTCAGCAGGACCCACGCTCAGGAGACCTGGATTCTAGTCTACAGTTTTCCAGTTTAAGCCTTGAGGAAAGCACATCCCTCTGAGTCTTAGTCTCTTTTTTACCAGACGGGAACCGTGACACTCGCCACACAGGCTTGCTAAATGGTCGTGAGGATGGTAAGATAACTGGAGCATAGAGCACCCTGCTGACACATGGCACCTACAATGCCCGCTAAATGGCTGGACCCCTATTCTTTCCTTCTGCCTTGTACCTCCTTCCCCAGGTCAACACTCGGGTATTACCTCAATGTAGAAAGGGAAGGTAAGCGCTTTCAAAGAGGAAAAGCAGCAGAGGTGGGCTGGGGAAGTGTTATGGACTGAATGTTCGTGTCCCCTCACAATTCATGTGTTGAGATCTAACCCCCAATGTGATGAGATTATGGGGTGGGCTGTTGGAAGGGGCTTAGGTCATGAGAGGTGGAGCTCTCATGTCGAGATGACTTACCCCTATGAGAAAAGGCCCCCAGAGGGTTCTTGAACTCTCTTTCTGCCATGTGAGAATAACAGTGAACAGGTGGCAGTCTGTAAATCAGAAGAGGGCCCTTGCCAGAACCTGACCCTGCTGGAACCCTGATCTTGGACATTCTAGCCTCCAGAACTGGGAGAAATAAGTGTTTGTTTGTTGGTCAAGCTGCCCAGTCTACGGTTACCTTGTTATTACAGTCTGAGATGACTAGAACAGGGTGATAGTTAATCTGCTTTATGAAGGATTATCTCCTTGGCAGATGGCCCCAGAATCCCCCACTCTTTAATTTTTTAAAAAATATCAGATACAATCCTTTCTCCACTTCGAGTGCTATTCTGGACACTCTTCCCTTTCAAGTTCTAGAGCACAAAACCAGACTAGCCATAAGATTTACATGTAATAGTCTAGGCATTTTGTAGAGTTCACAAAAAATAAAAGTAATACTTTATATACTATTTTTTAGAAGTGCTCTTCTGTCTGTTCCCCTCAGAGAAGAAAGGTGATGAAAGTGCTTGTGGAAATGCAAAGCCCCCAGATTAGGCTAGGATACGATCTTTGATGATGTGTTTCGGACCACACGAGATGCCTTTGGAAAGAAGCTTCCAAGCTTGGATCCCAAGGTTTTACTCTAAATTCCTGTTATCCTACTAGCCTGTGAAGTCCTTGAGGGTGGGACCATGTTTGAATCATTTTCATATAGCACATGGTGGGCACCCACTACTTCTTTGTTGAGGGAACATCTATTTTAAGGGCCTACCCAAATAAGGTAGAAAACTTGGAGCCATAGACTCCTGAGACCTGGTACTCGCAGGCCAGGGGATATGGGATTCCAAACTAGAGGTTCTATAAGTGGGACTCTTGTCAGTGAAAGTCCTAAGGAAACACAAACTAAGAAATGGATTCCATGTGTCTTACTAGACTTTCATTTCCAACTAAATGAAGGACGTGCATTGCACTCTCTTATTGATCACAACTAAATATTCTGAACAAAATATTAAAAAGCAATTAACTGTGGACTCTGAAAAGTAAAAAATGAAAAAGCAGCTGGTTTGGGAAGTGAAGACAAAATCCGATGAATGACCAATATGGCAGGAGTGAGTTTCCTAGAATTTGTTTTCTCCTGGCTTTGACTGAAGGGTAAGCTGAATCGCAAAACTACCCAGTAGTCAGGGACAGCCATAACCCCAAGAAACAGACCATTTTCCTAGTTAGATGACCCAGAAAAAGGGGCTCCTGAAAGATAGCATGTGGGAAAAATCTTGGGCTTTTTTCTTCTCTCAGCTCATCCCTAAAGACCGATATGGTCCCTAAACACCTGGGGAGTGAGTGACATGGGCACCTAAAATGAAAACCTGTCCCCTGGAATAGAGGAACCTAGAAAAGGGAGCCCTGTCAAGTGAAGAGTATGGAGGAGTCATGATTTGCTTTTCCTCTTTCTACTTTGCTCAGAGGCCAGGCCAACAGCATGAAACTTTGTGGCATTGCCAGCAGCTCCAGCTCTGTTAAAGACCCATCCTTCTAAGCAAAGGGCCAGGGAAAGGGGCTCTGGGAGCTGAAGAATGTGAGGGAAATCTTGCAGAGGAAACAGTAGGAGAAGGGAATTCTATGTACCGGCCAGTACAAGTCCTGAGCTCAGTTCCAAGCTGCACGTGTGGAACATACCCAAGCAGCACAAAAAAGCCTCTGCAAATTGAACCAACATTGGGAACACTGCCCACGAAGGTGAGACAAAACTTGCAATTGAACTTAACTGGGTTGATTGCCCACCAAAAGAAAACAAAGCAAAATCAATGTGTTGTATAATTTTTAACAGCATCGAGTCTCACTATATATTACACAAAATGTCCAGGATTTCATCTAAAATACCCAACATGATAGGCAGCGGGAAAAGACAAGACAAACGTTAGAATTATTAGAACAAAAGACTCTAAATCACCTTCATCACATAAAGGTGAACACTCTTGAAATGAATGAAAAGATAGAGGTTCTCAGTAAAGAAATAGAAACAATATAAAAAAAGAACCAGATGGAAATTTTAGAACTGAGAAATATAATATCTGAAATTAAAGCATTCACCCAAGGGGCTTAATAGCAGAAAGCAAATGACAGAGGAAGGAGTCAGCAGACTGAAAAGTAGATCAATAGCTATTATCCAATCCGAAGAACAGAAAGAAAAATGTTTGAAAAATAATGAACAGAGCCTCAGGCATCTACAGGACAATGCTGAGTGGTCTAATGTGCCTGTCTTTGGAGTCTTTGAATGAGAGGAGTATGAGATGTGTATAGAAAAAAAAATGTCTGAAAACTCCCCCAATTTGGTGAAAAGACATAAATTTATAGATTCAAGTATCTCTGCAGGCTCTGCGCCTGTGGCTCAATAGGCTAAGGCGCCAGTCACGTACACCTGAGCTGGCGGATTTGAATCCAGCCCGGACCCGCCAAACAACAACGACGGCTGCAACCAAAAAAAAAAAAAAATTGGCCGGGCGTCTGTAGTCCCAGATACTTGGGAGGCGGAGACAGGAGACTCGCTTGAGCCCAGGAATTGGAGGTTGCTGTGAGCTGTGATGTCATAGCACTCTATCCAGGGTGACAGCTTGAGGCTCTGTCTCAAAAACAAAAACAAAAAAACAAAACAAAAAAAAAAGTATCTCTGCAAATCCCAAAGAGGATAAACTTAAAGAAAATGAAAGTGAACCTCCCCCTGCACCCACTACATTCTTACCCCCACTTGACTTCCTCCTCACCTGCCCCGGCCCTCCAGGCATCTGAGCTTTGCCTCTAGGGTAAGGGAAGGAACACACAAATAGGAGTCAGCCCCCAGACCCTGGGAATAACCCAGGCTCAATGAGTCAAGTGTGAGATCCAGAGAAAACCAGTTCCCTTGCCTGGGCCTCAATTCCTCATTTATAGAATTTCAGAACGGAACCAGATGTCCTCTAAGTCTCTTTTAGCTCTAAAATATTCCCCTTTAGGAGCTCCTATGTGAACTTCTTCTGCTCATAAATGATAACAGCAAAACCTAACACTACGAAACAAGACACTACTTTCCTGCCAAGAGTCCTTTCAACCTTCATGATGGAGCAAATGTGACTCCAGCGAAAGTGGTCTCAGGACAGAACCAGAAATGGAGTTTGGTAGCCACCAGAATAGAAGTGAGCTTCCCCCTGAAGATTGCTACAGAGCCCAGCAAGCACCCTGGGAAGTCTGGCATTCCCTGGAAAGAACAGGAAGCTCTGTGGAAAACTTCACATTCTCAGTCAATGCGTGTCCAGTTCATCATGTTTTCCAGATGCCAAGGAGGAGACTACAATGCCCCCATTGCCTCCACTTCTGACAAGTCTGTCAGAACATGTTAACTCGCCTGTACCTGCAAACACATTAATCGCTAGCATCTTGCTGTTTACAGAGCACTTCCACCTGCATTACCTTGTTTCATCCTCCGTTCCAGCATCCTCTGAGGTAGGTGAGAGCACTCACCTGTTTGCTCAGAGGAACCAGCCAGAGAGAGGTTGAGGGTTTTCCTCTCGACCACCCAGCACTAAGCCGGTGCGAGACCAGCTCGTCAGGCTTCCTCTTCTCTCACCACCAAGACCCAGAGTCTTGGGCAAGGCCAGAGCCACTGAGAGGGGTCAGTTAGCTCAGGTCTGAAGAAGAATGGGCTATAGAGTATTCACATCCCCTGGGCTTCTTCACCCAGAGTGGAACATGGTGCTGAGAGTCAGCTTCGAGACTCTTCTTAAAGGGGTGGCCTTGCAAGAATTTGGAAAATGGTAAACACGTAATCGTACAATTGCCTAACATCAGTTAAAGATCAATCCTGGAAGCTATCTTGCTAACAGATACCCCACCCCACAGGAATTCTGTTTTGCACAAGTTCTGACACGGGCCAAACAGACAGATAGCTGTAAATACTTGTCTTTCGAAATTGTTTTTGAGAGTCTGTGTGTACAGAGGTCCTGTGTAAACCTGAGAGGAGGTTCAGGTGTCAGCCATATCTCAAGGACAGAGTTCCATCTCCTGTGGTAATCTCATCTCCAAATAAAGGCAGAGGACGTTGACATCACCCCAGCTTGTTTTTGTCATCCCCCTGCCCCTAAGAAGAAAGTAGAGAACAGATGCCATGTGGACTCCACCAATTTACGACCCCCTTTAAAATCACCTAGACAATAACCCTCAGGGTCTGGCTTTTCCCTTCTCTTTCCTTGGGATGTCACCACCATCTCCCTGCTCTCTTTTCTCTCTGTCTTTCCCCCACTCTCTTTCACTCTCTCTCCCTCTTTCCCTCTAAGAAGATTAAATACATTTACACTTCTCTATCCTAATCTTTGTCTGGAGGAATCTTTTTGTTCATAGCATTAGGTTTTGATGTTATCATTTCTGAACAGACGTTCACATAGGAGCTCATACGGGGTGCACTAGCTCGCCCCCTAACACTCCTGCCCCTCTCCCAGTTTCATTTACTCCTAGCCAGACTGCTTGGCTTGAAGAGGCTCCCTAGGGTTAGATGGAGAGCCTCCTAGGGTTCCAGCTGCTTATGAATGCGCTGGCCTTTAAGTCAGGGAGGCTTGGGGAGGCCATGGTACTCCTTCATGCTTTGACAGGCTTTGTGGCTTGTCCCGATCCGTCTGCTTCCACTCACTTTTTGCAGAGGCTCCGCTCCTCCCTCCAGTTCTGCTGAGATGCCGGAAGCCCCTCCCTCCCCCTTCGGGAGTCATTTTCAGCTCACTTACTCACACATTGTCTCTTCATTTTCAAGAAAAAGACAAAGTAGACAGCTTGAGTGTGATAATTCTGAGTCACTGGATGCTGTCAGCATTTCAGAATAAAGAGAAGTCAAAAGGTGGGTGGGTTCATTTCATCTACAAGGGAATAGGCCTTCTCTTCTTTGTTTTCCCCTTGATGGCTCACTCACTTGACCTGAATCAAACCTGGGGAGTCTTTGTCTTCAAATAGGCTGGGGGCAGGGAGGGGGGCGCTGAGTGCAGGTACCACCCAAACCGGGACCTGGGACTGAACGCTAGGAGCCCTCTTCAAGTGGCACAGAGTGTGCACAAGGGATTGAGGAGATAGAAAGGTAGCACGGTGGCATGTGGAGCCCTCACCCATATCCCGACCTTTGTTTTTCCCATCTCTAAAAACCACAAAAGGATCACACGAAGCCAATTGATTAGGGAAGAACTGGGGTAATGACCTCACTGTAACTATTTCCGTGAATCATGTTTTCCTACTTAAGAAACGGAACCTGGATTCAGGAAAGGAGGTCCAATACTTCCCTGGCTTAGACCTTAGACAGACTTGGTTTGGATACGACCTCTACCACTTTCTGGCTATGTGATTGTTGCAGAAAGAAGAGGCCCAATGGAGAGAAAGTGCACCCCAACACCATGTTTATAAGAGGAAGGGCTTTATTTCAGCTGGGGGAGTGAGGCACAGAAGGAATGCAAAATGGCCACACTCCTCCACTGGTTCAGTCTTCTCCTTTTTATCCCCAGTCGAAAAGTTCTGCCCCACTGCCACCTTTCTCACTGGTCAGTTGGAATCGAGCTGGAAAGGCAGGCTCCAGCTTTTACAGATTCAAGGCTTTCACAGATGCAGAAACAAGAATCAGCCTCCAAGTCCCAGAAGGTAAGTTTTTTTTGTTTTTTTTTTTTTTTTTTTGCAGTTTTTGGCTGGATATGAACCTGCCACCTCCAGCACATGGGGCCAGCACCCTGCTCATTTGAGTCATAGGCGCCACCAGGAAGGTAAGTTTTTACAAATTCCTAAGAACCAAGTCACCACAGGGAGGACCTCGCAGGTATATCCTCGGGGTCTCCTTGAGAAGATCTCTGTTCTCTTAGATCTTATTTTTTCAGGGTATCCTCTCCCATTCCCCCCTTTTGAGACTCTCTATATTTTAATTTGGGGTCTCAATATCACCTTGCTCCTGCAGGAACCAGTATTAATTTATAAGACTAGCTTTAGGGGTTACACTGACCCTATTAAGTAATCTGTCTCCACTACATTTTTTTGAGCACGATATTTCTTTTGCTGCAGTCCTCACTATCTCAGGAAAGTCCTCACTGCCTTCTCTTACACATTTTCACCTTTCTCTGTGTCACGTATTGAATATGGTATCAGATTATGACTGCAAGTTCCCTTTTGGGTGCCTTTGCATTCATAAAAGCTATAAGAGTCACCTTTTGTCCTATTTTAGTGGTGTGGGTGCACAGATCACATTCCTCCTCACCCGTTTCCAAAGTCCAAAGACCAATTAAGACAAGTCTTGGGAGGAATTTCTTTAGACTTCAGCCATGCATTGACCAGCCAGCTCCCAGTATGTGGCTGGAGCAGGGCATGTTGCCCACCATAAAAGTTACCTTATAGGGGTTGGCTGGATATGTTTTTGCTTCCTATGGGGCAGTAAAATTCTCTATAGCCTGCTGTGATGGATCCAGGAAAGGATCCCTTCTACCTTCGCTGCTGTGGGTATGGTAAGGATGATGGTGTAGGTTCACTTCTACCTTGGTTTGAGGGGGACTAGTTTTGGATCCTTGACCTAGACTTGATCCCCTTGATCCCCTGGAGAGAAAGGATGTAATAGACACAAGACTAAATAGAACATGGTTGATTACCCAGTGGAGATCTTTCTTGCTATTCTTCCTAGGCTTCTAAATGCCTGTTCAATTCAGTTTCTCCCAGTTCTTTTAGGAATCCCTGCTAAATTGCAGCAGATTGGTGGAGGCTTGTTATATATTATTGCATAAGGGGAGTACCCTGACCTCTTAAAAGAGGTATATTTAATATTGAACAAGACCAATGGCAAGGCCTGTACTCAATTAAGCTTTGCTTCCTGTCAGAGTTTACCAATTCCTGATTTTATGGCTTTGTTCATGTGCTTTACCCTCCCTGAGCTTTGAGGTCTACATGCCACATGTCCAGATCTAATCTGGAGTAGCAGCGTAAACTATGAGATGATTTCTCTGGGCAACACTTTTACTACTTCAGGCCTGGTGGGGAAGGCTTCCACCTATCCCCACTATGTGCAGACTAAAACTAGTAAGTACTGATTTCCTCCATATCTGGACAACTCAGTATAGTTCATTTGCACATCTTCCAAAAGGGAGTCCTTGTAGGACTGAATTTCAGGCAGCAGGGATGTTCCCTGTTTAGCATTGTGTTGGTTGCATGCCACACCATGCTGGCTGACTTTCTTGGAAAGGGTGGCCAACAGAGGAATGTAGAAGTATTTCCCCCAGAAGATTCTTAATTTTCTTTTTCCTTCTATCCTAAGTGCATGCCTCATGCATACAACCTCTATAACCAACTTCAGATTTTTACACAGTAAGCTTTGATATGTGGTGAGGCAAAAGTTGGTCAACCAACGGTGCCCTTCAGTGTTCATAACATCTGGGTACTGTGTATGGTACCCAGATGCTTGAGTTTTGTTCCAAAGTCAATTTATCAGCCTCTTGCACCAGCATGGTAGTGTCTACATATGTTCTTAGGCATAGGTCCATCCTTTCAAGACCCCCATCAAGTTGCTTAGAGAGATAACCAACTGGTCTTGCCTAGGATGCTACATTCTGGATGAACATTCCCTCAGCTGTTCTATTTCTTTTTGATATGTACAGTTCAAAAGGGTTGGCCAGGTCAGGGAGGCCTAGCAACAGGGCTGCCCACAGTTTTTCCTTTAGCCTCTTGAAGGATTTTGGTTGGTCATATTTCTACTCAATTGGCCCTTTTTCTCCTTTTGTGGCTTCATACAATGGTTTGGCCAGTCTGTGTGTTTCACACAGTCATTTCTCCCTAGGGCTTTCGTCTGGCTTTTGTGTGACCTCAGCCACCTTTCCTATGTCTGTGGCTTTCTGGCTTTCCTACACTGATAGGGATAAAGTCAAATTTGGGTCCAGGGTAAGAGAATGAAACCATTTATCAGTCACCTACAAATATCTACAAATTCTGGATTTTGAGGCTAAGGTTCACACAATGACAACATTTTACAGTCTTAGTACAGTTCTTAAGATAATACCTAGTTTTAAGAGCCCCTACAGAACTGATCCAAAGTTCTGGGCAATTCAAGTGAATATTCAGGTTCCAATTTTTCCTAAGGTATCTAGATAAACACAGCAGACAGCATTTAATACTGCACAAATTTTTCCAGTGTAGCCAACAGGCAACCTTTGTTGAACCTTAAGACTTCAGAGCAAACATAACTACTGTATATAATTCTATATTTTTTGGCCAGTCTCTTAGTCCCATTTAACAGATCAGTTTAGTTAAACAGCTATGTCTCATTTTATGTGCATTGCAGACAAGGCTGGAATCTAAATACAGGTGTGCTGCAGTTTTGTTTTGTTTTTTTCTTTTGAACCATTTCTCTCTCTCTAATTTCTCACTTTACTAAAAGCAAATTATAGCAGAACTAATTTAATTGCCAAAATAAACTGTACTTCCAGTATATGAGGTCTGATTATTTGCATAAAGTGCAGCAAGAATAATTATTAGCCATCTATGCTTTTCTTTCTTTTAAAATTGGCTTTGCTGGAACCTTTTATAAGGAATCTCAGGTTAGACTTGAAAGCCTTCCATGAGCCCAGGTTTCATCTGTGCCATTAGATACCTTATGCATTGGGTGAATTTCTCTTCTCTGAAGTTCCAAAGCAAATCATGATCCCCAGACCTGTCAGAAAGTGATATTCTTTACTCACCACAGATCAGGAAATGTTATTAATGAGGTATCTAGCCAGTATTTTCAACATGCTTTTTTATTGGCCTTATAAGTCAACCTTAATTCCTTAACACAGTCTGTACACCTCTGAAAATGCTATTCCAGTAAAAGCCTTGCAAAATAACCTGTGCCTTTCATCATATCCTATAGAACAAAACAGATTCTTATTGAACTTATGCAAATAACCGTATTGTTAGAAATTAAGAATACTTACAAATGGTTTCCAAATTCCAAAAAAATCAAGGAGAGAGAAAAAAATTAATGTTTCAAATTTTGCTCATAAGTTGCCAAAAGTTACAAATACCTTAAAAGATAGAAAATGGCTTCTGAAAAACAGAACACAGAAAGAATCGGCAATGTTTCAAACAAAAAGCCATCACAAATCAGCTTGGTTCCATGAAAGAGATTTCTGTTCTGTTCGAAGTTAGGTTCAATACTTAATGGACATATTAGCTTTCTAATTAAAGTCCTGGAAGTTTGCTTCTAGCCTGATGGTATTTAATCTCTAAAGTCAACAGAAATTTGAATGCAAGAGACTTTGCCAGCCTTTTCTACTACTTCCATGAAGGACAAACTTTGGACTTAGCTATTTATAAAAACACTTTCTGAGACGAATTAAAATTACTGCTGACAACACACACTAAGACAGATCAATATTTTATAATACTAGAACATACATATAAACATAATCCACAGAAAATTAACCACCATTTCATATTTGACAATATTTTCTATACATTTTTAACATACCAAATAAGCCTAATATGTCTTTCTCAGACTTTCGGTGGTCTTAATATTTCAAAAACACCACATGTAGAGTTTTGATTTTGGAAGGTTTGTCAAATATCAAAGGCTTAAAATTTGTTCAAACAAGATTACAAGCCAAAAGATTTTAAAGACAATACATAGTCAACTGGATTACATGCAAATTCCTTCACAAATTCCTTTTATGAACCTTATTCAACCTGCACAGACAATTTACAAACATTCTAAAACTTGTTTGCCCTGCCTTAAATAACCATACTGTTTCAGGACAAAATTTATCACACAAGAGCCTTTCTTACACAATGCCACTTTTCTTTCTAATTTTTCTTGCTCTCACAAACCAATTTTAACGAAACAGAATCACAGTTTACTATGAAGTTAATTATTCACTTGGCTAAACTGATAATTAGAAGGTTTAAAATGCAAAAATCTTATTCTTTGACAAAGACTCTGTTTCCTAAACAATTTAAACTACCAAATTATTACATTTTAAAAATGGGAGACATTTTATGGAATATAACATTGATACAGGATTTCCCCACTCAGAGCTAGACAGAGATTCACCATTCTGGGCCCATTTTTAAGCCCAGATGAACTCAGAAATCAGATCCCCATCTCTAGGAACAAACAGGCTGCCATTTCCAGGCCACATCCTCTGGGCTCTAGCAAGGTCACAAACAAAGCAGCCTGAAACGTTTTGGGGTGGTTCCACTTTGAGTACGGAGCACACACCCTAATCCCTAATTGAGACAAAAAATGAAAAGACCTAATAATCTTTCCCCAGGTGAGGTAATTTATTCATTTGTCAATATACTCATTAAGTTTGTAAAGGTATTTTTCTACCTACCAAGTCCTGACCAAAATGTAATATACATCCCCAGACAAAGGACCCATGCGGTAGACTTCTGACTTGGGTCTTCCACTTTGCCAGAAGCCTTGGTACTTTTTACTCCTTCTGCATTCTTTTCTGTCTAATAAAATTCTATCTTACCACTGAGCTGTGGTCTGTGGGTTCATTCTTTGAATCCATGAGACCGAGGACCTACTGAAGGAGAAATTCCAGTAACAACATGACTTTAAGGTTTTAAGTTACAAAAAAAGTTCTGAAACCACAACATAGGCATCATTTTTCTGATGTGTTTTCATTGTCCCAAGTTTCAAATGGCCACACGGCATCAAAGATGGCTACAAAGGACAGGACCTGTGTCCTTTACCTGGTGCAGAGTTCAACACAGAAAGCAGGAAACCAGAACATCCAGTTTCTCTCAGTATAACCAGAGGACAAAGTTGGAGCAGGGAACGAAGAAGGGGCCATGTGGGCTAGACTGTGTCCTGCAGCTGCTGGCCTAAGTACGGGGAATATACCTTTAGGCCTCATCACAGCCACCTCTCTAGATGTTAGAATACAGAGGCTTAAAATTAAGAACATAAGCTCACAGTTGAATATAGCAAATGTTGAAATATTACAGAGGTGGCAGTTTTATAATCTTTGAACATTTGAACTTTAATAACAGATTTAAAACTAATTTTATCTCAAAGGATACCACAATCACCTGAACAATAAGGCATTTGAGTCATTACTGCTCACACAAAGTTCTCAATCTCCCCAGAGACATAGTTACCACATAGTCTTCTGTAAACCCTTTTAAAAAATGCTTCAGCATAGTTCCTAACAGGGTGGGCTTCCCCTGTGTGATTCCCATTTCCTTCCCTCAGACAAACCACAAACATGTCACAGAGGGAGTAAAAACTGAGCCACGGATGGGGTAAAAATGGGGATACAAAAGGGGCAGTCATACAATTATTTTGACCTAGGAAGCGTGGGGTGGAGCCCCACCTATTGTTACCCATCTCAATCAGTCTCCAAGCACTCAGATGCACACAATTGCAACCCATTTCCTAATCCGGTCAGCCTCGATTTCCCACTCAAACTGCCACTTAGCAGTAGGAGGTGTTCTCCGGTACCATGGTTTGGTACCAGCACTCCCCTAGACTCTATGAGGGGAAGTCAGAACTTCACACTTGGTATCTGTTGCAGTCACACCACACCCACACTCTCTCATTCACCTCTCACCAGTCCTTCAGGTAATCTAATGCCCAGGGATTGATTGGACCCCCTTCCACCCAAATTTGGTGGGCCTCAACTGGTCCTACCTTGTCTCAGACATTCCCCCCCCCCATGTAGGTACCAGTTCCTGTGTGCCAGGTCCTCCCAGTGTTTGACTCCTTGAAGACCCACTGAGGGGGTCCTTTCTCCACCAGTCAATGTCCACACAGGGCGGCCAAGTTGCCCCCAGTGTACTCAAGTGATTCATGTCACCCAGGCTGATCAGGGCCCCCCTCATGGGTATCCAGAGGGTTGGCAGCAACAACCAGGTGCATCTGAGCCTGTTCTCTCCTCAGGTGGTCTCACTTCCCAGTCAGGGAACCAGAAATGTTACAGGAAAACTAGGCCCAGGGCAGCACCTGTGGCTCAGTGAGTAGGGCACTGGCCCCATATACCAAGGGTTGCAGGTTTGAATCTGGCCCCAGCCAAACTGCAACAAAAAAATAGCTGGGCATTGTTGTGGGTGCCTGTAGTCCCAGGTACTCAGGAGGCTGAGGCAAGAGAATCACCTAAACCCAAGAGCTGAAGGTTGCTGTGAGCTGTGATGCCACAGCACTCTACCAAGGGTGACAAAGTGGGGTAAAAATGGGGATACAAAAGGGGCAGTCATACAATTATTTTGACCTAGGAAGGGTGGGGTGGAGCCCCACCTATTGTTACCCATCTCAATCAGTCTCCAAGCACTCAGATGCACACAATTGCAACCCATTTCCTAATCCGGTCAGCCTCGATTTCCCACTCAAACTGCCACTTAGCAGTAGGAGGTGTTCTCCTACTTTCTAAAAAAAGAAAAAGAAAACTAGGCCCAATGGAGAGAGAGAGCACCGAAACACCATGTTTATAAGTCTTCTCCTTTTTATCCCCAGTCAAAAAGTTCTGTCCCACCAGTACCTTTCTCATTGGTCCGTTTGAATCAAGCTGGGGAAGTGGGCTTTTACAGAAGCAGAAGCAAGCATCAGCCTCTAAGTCCCAGGAAGTTGAGTTTTTATAAATTCCTAAGAGCTGAGTCATCACGAGGGGGATCTCACAGGTGTGTCCCTGGGGTCTCCTTGGGAAGATCTCTGTTCTCTTAGCCCTTACCTTTTCCGGATATCCTCTCTTATGATGTTGGAAGTCTTGGCTCTTGGAGTCTTGGCTTTCTCATTAGTAAAAAGGGAATGGTAATACTTTTCCCATTCAGGTCCTTGTAAGGATAAAATGTAACATCTCTGAGGTGCCTAGCACAATGCCTGCCACAATCAGTGTTATTATCCCTCAACTGAGCTATAAGATGAGTAGGACAGTGAACAGGTAGGCTGGGAAGCCTTGGGCAAAGTTATTTAATCTCACTCAGTTTCCTCACTGGTAAAGTGGGAATAGTAACATGTGCTTTTGCAAGAGGACTGTGAATGTAGTAAAGAGTCTATCATAGCACTGGGCCATGGTGGGTCCTCAGGTGGTACCATGATTATAATTATGTTTATCTTAGAGGGCCCAGTGCCCCTAGAAAGGAATCCAGAGGAAAATAACAGAATATCAGAGCCACTGTCAGAGCCTAGAGGCTGGGCCAGAGCATGAGACATGAGTGGGGCTGAGCCAGAAAATGTAGGAGCAAAGCACCAGCAGAATATAGGCCAGCACCCAGAGGTGTGGGGCAAGGTGCCCAGGTGGGACATTGCACCTGGTAACTCACTCATCCCTCAGGGCTAGAGTTGCTTCTCCACAGCCCAGTTATGTGGCCACGCCTTCCATGGCCTTGGATTCACGCAGCCTGCTTGGTGGGTTTGCAGGGTTCACCCACCATTGCAGGCTGCCAGGCAGTGCTCTGCAAAGGCCCAAGAAGAAGTGATGCAACACTCTGGGACAACAGCTGTCAACACACAAGACCAGGTCACAGCAGGAAATCTAGGAGCATAAAAGCATTCCTTTTGGGAAAGAAGAATTTTTTGTCTTTCTCATGTTGGAAGCCAGTATTTGTAGTCATGCTAGGCTATCTAGCCTTGGACAAATGATTTCATCTTAGACTCTTGCAGGGGACTCAAGAGTACACAAAGAACTCTGGGCCATTCAGGGAGAGTGATGGGATTTCACCACTCCAGTCCCAGCACCCCATGGAGAATCAGCTCTTTGGGGCTCTTGCCATGGTTTCCCAAGAAAACCATGACAAAACCAACTGCTAAACAAATCACACCCTGTTCTGCCTTGGCACTCTAACTTGAATCATTGCTCAGCCTGTACGTCCTATCTACCCTTCAAAATCCTGCCCCTATATAACGCCCAGCTCCAATCTCAATTCAGTTCCAGGAAGCCCCCAAAATCTCTCTAGCCTACAATAATTGTCCCTTCCTCAAAGAACATGGTCATCTCCCTCACCTGTTTTTCTTCCTGGATAACTCTTACTCTGTTGCTTTGTTTGTTTGGCCTCTGTCTTTGTTGTTTTAATTGTTTCCTTCAATGATGTTGGTTTCCTCTTCCCTTCTCCTTTCTTTCTTCTGACCCATCACCAAAGCCCGTTGGTTGTACCTCAAAGATTTCTCAAATCTATCAACATCTCTCCACCTTTCAGGACTGTTTCCTGGTTCCAGTCACTATCCCTGCAACAGCCTCCTAACTGGCCTACTCATACGTGGTCTTCCCCACTCCCACCCACTCTCTGCCCTGAGGCCAGGGGATGCTTTCTAACCTACAAATCTGCTTGAAGCCTTTTTATACCACTGCTCTTGATGTACAACATATACTCTCTAACGAGCCTTTCAAAATATTTCATTCCCTGGCCCCTTTACCCCTTACCAGTTACATTTCTCAACAATCCTCACCTGCTCTGGCACCATCACCACACTCTGATCAAGAATAGGCCCTCTCAGTACCTTACCCACTGAACACACATGTGCCCACACATCCTCTCTGCCTAGAGTGTACTTTCCTCCCCATCACACCCCACACATGCTACCCCCCAACACAGTGCATGCTGAGCCCACATATCCTCCGTCCTCAGGTCTCCACTCTAAAATGACCTTACCCCCAAGGCCTGGATGGCCCCACCCTATTCTAGGTGACATACCCAGAGTACCCTGTCTCCTCCCCATCACTGCAATTCCCATCCCTTTTTGTAGTTGCCTGTTTACTTGCCTCTGCCCCAGCTACACTCTGATATCAGAGCAGGAACCATATCCACACAGTTGACTGCTGTATCCCAGGGCCAGGCCCAGTGTCTGCCTCGAGTAGATGTCTATGAAATAATTTTTGAATGACTGAATGAATCTATAATCCGACCTCAAGGGCAGCGCTCTTGAGGATTTGAGTGCTTCTCTGTATCTCCTTTTAGTGCCTAATTCAGGGTCCTATAGACTCCAGGTGCAAAGGAAAGGAAGTGGTTATTTGCTCTTAATACAAAGGCCTCATTATTTTAATAGCATGCTCCTCTATTTCTTGATGTTTTTCTGTCTCCAGGCTGAAGGCTTCTGAACTGTGTGCTGGGAGGGATGTGGTTGGCATCACAGTGACCTAGATTTGCCTCCAGAGTTGCTGGTAGAGCAGGGTTTCCAGCCAGGGCTGGGAGACCTACAGAACACCAGGCCTTTGAATTTGGGCCACTTTGGTACAGCTTCCAGGTTCTGACACCAGCTCTGATCTATGTGACAGTAAATAGGACCTGCATGGGCCACTCACCCAGGAGTAGTAGGGAAAAGCCCTGATGGGGTCTGGGAACTAGAGTTCCAGTCCTGGTCCCTTCATCATCCAGCTTCATGACTCTGGGAAAATCATTTAGCGTCTCTGGACTTGATTTTTCTCATTAGCAAAATATAGTAAAGGGAATGATCAATCATTTATCTTCACTTACTACTCTGAGTTATTATTCTATGGAAAAAACATGTCACCACATTTCCACCAAAGGTAAAGAAGAATTGGACTGTTTTCAACCTAAAAATCAGGAAAATTAACTCCTTTCAAGTGAGTTACATGTTTTGTAATAATCATTTCATCCATTATATTGGGCTTTAAACTTTGGAGGGAGTTTTCCTGTTTTCTTTGTTTGTTCGTTTTGGGGGGTTTTTTTTAGAGACAGAGTCTCACTTTATCACCCTGGGTAGAGTGTCGTGGCGTCACAGCTCACAGCAACCTCCAACTCCTGGGCTTAGGCGATTCTCTTGCCTCAGCCTCCTGAGTATCTGGGACTACAGGCGCCCACCACAACACCCCGCTATTTTTTGTTGCAGTTTGGCCAGGGCCAGGTTTGAACCTGCCACCCTAGGTATATGGGGTCGGTGACCTACTCACTGAGCCACAGGCGCCACCCAGTTTTCCTATTTTTTATTCTTTTAATAACTGTGGCAGAAGCAACTATATGGGTGTGCCAATATCCATTCTCCCTCTCAATTTATTCAATTTTATTAGAAATGGCAATATGCCCAGGTAAAAACTATATTCCCCAGCCTCTCTTGCAGCTACATATGACCATGTGATTAAGTTCTAGCCAATAAGATATAAGCAGAAGTGTCATGTCTGGCTTTCAGGAAGCCTCCCGGAAGGGAGAGAATATATACTCTGCCCTCTTCATCCTTTCTGATGGCCAAATGAGAATAAGATACGCGAAACTTGGGGAGGCCCATTGCACCATGAGGTGACGTGCCAAGAATGGTGATGCAGCAAGAAAGAAAGAGTATGGGTCCCCAACATCAGGAGCCACTATCTCAGTCCTGGGCCACCGTTTTGGGTTTTTTTGTTTGTTTGTTTGTTTTTGGCATGATAGAGAAATCACTTTTATCTTGTTAAACTACTATTATTTTTACTTTCCTGTTATATGAACCAAATTTTACCCCTAACTAACAAAACGATCATCTGCTTTATGTAAGAACCTGTGCTAGATTTTGCAGGGGGTGCAAAGGTGTATAGAGTTTGGATACACAAAGACTTGGACAAAAAGGTTCTGTCCAGGATTGAAGAAAGCATCACGAAGCAAGAGAATAAATATGCTAGAAAAGATTCAAAATACGATTGAATGCCAGACTAATGAGGCTGGATTGCATCTTGTGAACAACAAACAGAGCAGATAACCTTGCTTTGAGTGTGCAAACAAAGGCCTAGGGCTTGTCAGGTCACAGGACAATTCTCCTGACACTTGATCCAAAGCATCATGCGATTCTGCATGGCCTTTGAGAGGGTCTGGGCCAGGAGGAATACGGATGGAGATCTTGCACTGTGACACAGCCAGGGAACAGTCCCCCACTTCCCCTCACACCCCCACCACTCCAAGAGGAGGCTTTGGGGGTTGCCAAAAGTCTAGGATCTGCCTTTAACTCAGAGGACCTTTCCTGAGCCCCTTGCTCAGCCACCCTCACCAGGCTATAATAGCTGGGATGCACTTCATCACGTCATGAGTGCCAAAGTGTCAGTAATAGTGCTGAGTGATTTACACACCTTACTTAATTTGCTGCCCTCCACAGCCTAAAAAGGGGGGGATACAACCTTGTTTTTCAAGTAATAATAAAGAAACTGAGGGTCTAAGAGTTGAAGCCACTTAGCCAAGGTCAGTCAGTTGATGCCAAAGTTGAGGTACATGTTTGTACAGCCCCAAAGACAAGTTCTTAGCACCATATTCTAATGCGTTACTGAGCCCTGACAAAGCATAGAACAGTCTCCTGTCCATGCTCAGGCTCCAAGGACTTACCTACTTGGATGGGCTGACCAGTGCCAGGGACCTCCTGCCAGTTTCCGGCTGCACACATTCTACCTTCCTAAGATCACATCACCCACACCCTGTCCATGACCTCACGTGGGTCTGGGATCTCCCGGAGAGAAAGCAGGTCCTCAGACACTGACTTCTGTGGCCTCAGTCCTCCCAGGACTCTTAGTCTTGGCTGGTCAGGGGTCAAGGGTGTCAGAGTCCTTCCAATCTAGGTTCTAGAATTCACAGATTCCAATAGACTGTTTCATGAGATCTAGGACACTCTGTTCTTTGTGTCCTGCCTGTGGCTGTCATGGTTAGAATGCATTTATGATTCGAGCTGACATTCTTTGAGGAAACAACTGGTCATCGGAACTGAATCTGCTCTTGTTGCCAACATTTGGAAAGTGGAGTTTCATTTTGTCGGTCATCCAAGATACATCTTCTTAATTATGTGGTATGTCTAGCGTTCCAACATGAACCACTTATTTCCCCCAAGCTGGCCATCCGCTTTCTTCTAGAACTCCCACAGGAAACACCCTGAGATGCAGTCTGCAGAGCTGAAGGTGATAGATGGACCCCACCCTCTCTGTATTCATTGCCCAACTCTGAGAGGCCAGACACTTTGCCAGTCTTTCCCTGGGTTGTCACCATTCCCCACCATTCCTGACTGGCAAAGGCTCCATTCCTATTGGCCAAACTCCCTCCATTCCTTTTCAAGCGCAACCTAAGTGTCTCACCCTACATCCTCTCCCCTAATCAGGCTGAAGTTGGAATGTGTTCACCCAATTTTATTACAATTAAATATATTAGGCTTAGCCCAAGCTCTAGCAGATTGTAATAGTTTTTGATCCGTTTCCTTGTAAACACTATAACCAACATTCTCATTCTCAGATGTACTACCTAAAGCATCTGAAGATCAGACATGAAGGAGTCATTTAAATTTGTTCATGACAAAGTTTTCTGAGGATACAAGCAGATTCTGTCAGCCACAGAAACCCATACAATTCTTAGAAATACTTCCATGCATGTAGCATGGTCAAAATCTTTGACCAGAGCTTATCATTACACCTTAAACAGACATTCTCATAAACAGTTCTTATTCAATCCTCATAACCTTAACCTGCCACCCCTACGTGACAGTCAGGGAAACTATTGGAACAACCTGGTGACCAAAGGCTTGTGAAAGGGGTGGCCTTGCAGAAATTGCAAACTAACAGGACAATACATAATCTTTCAATTTCCCAATAACAGTCAAAGATCAGTCTTATGAGCTCTCCTGATAACAGGTACCCAGTGGGAGTTGTGCTTTGCGCAACTTCTAAATATGGCTGAATAAACAGAAAAGAAAAGTAATCTTTCTCTTTCGAAATTGTTTTTGAAAATCGATTTTTACCAACTTCCTGAGTAAACAGCAGGGAAGGATCAGCCATATCTCAGGGCATACTCTGCCCATCTCTTGCAATGATCCAAATAATCCCACCTCCAAATAAAGTCAGAGGAGCCGGTTCTTGGGCTGTGACATCTGCCCAGCTTGATTTTGTTACCTACCTGCCTATAAGAAGAAAGAAAGGGGTGAATGCAGTAGTTTCTCAACTGTACCCCGACAGTTTATGACTCCCTTTAAAATCACCTAGCCACTTGGCTTTTCCCTTCTTTTTCCTTGGGATACTGTGCTGCTGTCTCCCTGCTCTTTCTCTCTCTCTTTCCCCACTCTCTTTCACTCTCTCACTCCCTCTCTCCTTCTATGATGATAAAATAAAAATTTTACTTTTATATGTCCTAATCTCTGTGTGAGAAAATTTTCTCAACCCAAACTGTGAGCACCTACTAAACTTCCCACCCTTACAGCTTGCTTCTTCATTGACTGCAACAATCTCATGAAAATCATGCCTTAAGCGTTCGTCTATAGCAACACTTTGGCTTTATACATCCTCCTAGGCAGAATAAGCAGTTGGTGGGCTTCAAAGGATGATGAAACCCTGTATATCACTATGTATGTGTGAGCTATTGTTTTAGATAGGCAGCAAAGGACAGTGGCAGAAGTCCGGCTGGGCTCCAGACCCAGTGCTACCTCTTAAAAGTCATGTGATCCCCCTTGGGTCTGAACTTCAGATTTTTTCATCTGTAAGACATTGTAACAATGCCTGCCCTATGTGGAATTCAGATAAGACCACGGATGTGAAAGCCCTTTTCAGGCCACGAAGCAACTCTCACACGTCAGCCATTGGTTCTTCCCAGGCTTAATTTCCACCACACTTGGAGGCGGATAGATCTAATCTCCCCCTTTCACAGATGCGGAGGCTCAAGTGAGGGCTTGAGGTTCACACTCAAGTCTCCCAATCCAATCATCTTTTCCTATGTGCTAGGGCACAATAAGGGCTCCCATCTCGAGTATCACATCACAGACCCCTGGGTCATAAATCTGGAATCCAATCAGTTGTCAAAAGTCACATCTAGGAAGAGGGGGATCAAGGAAAGCCATCCGAGCTCCAGAGGTCTCCACTGAGCACGAGCCCACCTCACTCCCAGCAGCCTGAGTCCTCTCAACAAGAGCGTGTTTGCCAAGCGCCTCAGAAGCACCTGCCACCTGGGTTGAGCACGCACAGGGGGATTCATCCAGGACTCAGTGGCACTGCCCTGAAGAGGGTTTTCATCTGGCTGTGGCAAGGACTCAGAGACACAAGCAAGCAACAATCAAACACAAAGCAGCCTGCTGGCCTGGTGCCAGATAAGTCGCAAGACCAGAGGGACATTCCAGGTGCTCTGCATGGAGACTCTGTCAATTTCTGAAGCTCCCCATGGCCCCAAGAGGACCAAAGGGTTCCTCAGCTTGGGTAGACAAAATCTGCCTTGTCATCCCTCCTCCCTCATCCCTGCTTTGAAGGTCCTTCTCCCAGCCCTGTCCCTTCCTATCCCCAAAGCAACGTGTCTCCCTTCCCCTTTAACCCAGTGCAATAGATGCAGAAAGTGAATCACATGCATCATTTTAAATATTCTAGCACACACATTACAAGAAGGTGAAATTAGTTTTAATACTATATTTAACTTAACCCAATACACCCTAAATTTTATTGTTTTATCTTAAAAAAGAAATTAAGAATTTGACATTCTTCATACTAGGCCCTCAAAGTCTGGTGTGTGGTTTACACTTAGAGCACATCTCAACTCAGATGAGCCACACTCAAGTGCCTGATGGCCACTGTGGCTTGTAGCCACTATTGGATGGTGCAGCTGTAGCCCAATGGGTTGCTTCTTTCCACCCTGTGCCTTCAGCCCAGCCCCTTCTCCTTGCTCTAGCTACCCCTTTCAGAGGCCTGGCTGTCTCTTGCCCACACTCAAGCAATAGCCTTTGAAACGACTCCTGCTCTTCCTTTTCTAATATACCCTTTACCCTGCTCACCAAACCTCCCTTAAAAAGCAACTGTGAACCTCCAGTGACTCTCCACTGCCCATGGAATTCAGGGTCCTTCACAACTGGCCCTGATGAACCCTACAAGCATCTCTCTCTATCCAACATCCATGGCTCCTGCACCCCTACAACTGCTTATGGTACCTGGAGCCCACTCAGGTTTCCCTCCTAGCATGTAACATTCATGTCTTTATTTGCCAGAATCCTATTCACCTCCCAAAGCCCTGCCCAGTGGCCACCTTCTCCTGGAGCTCCTTCCCCATCTTCTGATTTGTAATTGGTTGTGCTGTCCTCAGAGTTCCCAAAGCAGTCCATTCAAGCCTTTTGGACTTCATTTCTTCTATACATCAAGGGGGTAGATGATCTCTGAGTCTTTCAGAAAGCCCTCCTAACACAGTCACACCTCTCTCTGTCTCATAGACGAATTTTTTTTTTGTGGTCCCATTTGCCTCCCTCACTGTTTTACAGGCTTTTCAAGGTCAGATATGGGACATATTTCCAGGCCCAGTCCAGATGCTTCCTGGGGTCACTCTTCAATGGAGGTCTACTGAATCAAGCAGACATAAACAGAGCGTGGCCCAAGAGACCCATGAAAGAGCCTCTTGGAGGCTCTTTCCAGGGAGGTTGGACCATGTCCTGGGAAGAGGGAAGGCCTCAGCCCTTGTGGAGAGGGGAGGAGCTCAAAAGGAAGAGAAGCCTATGGACATCCTACGAACTAAATTGAGAGAAATGTTACTTAGCAAAGAAACACACAATTAGTGAAATTTCTGAGAGCAGCAGATAAGTCAGGGAGCACCTACCTCCCCTTCTGCAAGAGAATGGGCAAGTGGAGTCACAGCCACATCCCCCCACACCCATCTGGTGCTGCCTTCCCGCCATGGGCCACAGGCCACAGGTGAGACCTGGGCTCCCAGGGAAAAGGGGCTGCTTTTCCTGGGCTTGAAATTGAGTGGAAACCTTTGAGCCCCTTCCGTCCTCACTGTGGGGAAGGAAAGAAGCCTGTTTGGAGTTTGAAGACCTCTGTGCTCTCCTGAGGAAGGTGACCTAATAATCCCAAGGCCAAGCAGGTGGATCTGCTGGGAGAGCTGAGCAGAGAACAGCAACAAGCTGAACTGCGCAGTCCTTATCTGATACGCAAGTACAAGGTAAAGTCCATAGAGAGTCACTTTATGTAAATACCTCTCTTTTTTCATATACTATATTTAGTGAAAGGAAGTGCTCTGGCATTTAGAGACAAATGTTATGTAAGAGTTTGTGGCTGTTGCCAATCATTCCAACAATAAAAGCAAATTCAAATGTTAGTAACACCACCAAATAGCTTTCAAATATATCCTAGGCCCCTTGCAGTCATTAGATTTTTTAATTTCCATAAGAATTCCTGTCCTAATACAATGCTTGGACAAAATGTTTTCCAGCTTCCCACCCCCAAGCTCCCCACAAGGGTTTGCACGTGCGTTTGATTGCAACAACCTTGGATGACACTAAGTCACCATGTGGCCCCAGCCAGTCCCTAGCACTCTGGGTCTCACCAGCTGAATTCAGGACCTCTGAGCTTCTCTCCCTCTGTGAAGTCCAGTTCAGCTCCATGAGTCCATAAGTTGTGATCCCATTAGGAAACAATGCAGCTTCTAGAATTTTAGGTCTTTAGGGAACACATCCACCTCTGGCCGAACTGTTCCTAAGCTGCTGCTACCACAGAGGTTCCAAACTTTCAAACTTCAATAATGGCCCAGGAATTTCATGTTTTCTTCTGCACCGAATGTAAAGTTACAAGGGCCCTGGACAAGGCCTTACTTGACCCCTAAGAAGAAAGCAATTGACTTTCCATCCTCTTCCTTCTTTCTCTTCCAGTGGCTTCCAGGGCTGTTGTCTCTAAACTTCTCCCCAAATTCCTCCCACCATGTCATCACTACCCTGAGGGGCCAGGCCCTTGGGTGGCTCACAGTTGTCCTCCATGCCTGGCCTCTCTCCAGCCCTCTCCTTGCCCGCTTGCCAAAAGCTCTTCTATAGGAAGCAGAGCAGCTATGCTCAGCATAACACTTCCTAAAGAATTTCAGTGTAGCTGTCTCGTAGGAGAAAAAAAGTCAATTAAGTTTCCAAAGAAATGAATTTTAAGTTGTAGAACTTGAGGCATCAAAGATGAATGCAGAGGGTAATGTTTTATGGCAGAGAAGGCTTCCAACACAAAATTTGTGGATTTGGGCGTGTCTCTACTTTTTAAAAAAGATTCCCCAGTGGTCCTGGGGAATTTCATTTCACCACTCTGAAATTCCATTTCTGCAACTGTAACTCGGCTATGGAGCCACTGACTTAGCTCCCCAAGATAATGTGCTCACAGACGCTAAAGCTCAGCTCACACATCCACGCCCATGTCCCCACCCCAGCACCCTGCCTCTCCCTCCACCCAGGCATCTGCAGTCCCCCACTCTCCGTGTACCTCCATCTCCACTCTGCCACTCAGAGCCCTGCTGAGATGAGGGAGGGACGCGGACCGGCAGCTTTCCCTTCCAACCTTCACGCTGTGTCCTCTTCCCACCTCCCAACTCACCACAGGGAATCCAAATGTTGTTTTGTGTATGTGGATTTTTCCCCCCATGAAAACACTCCAAGTTTCAGGAATCCACTGGCTGAATTTCATTGCAGGGTTTCTGACACTGCCTGTAATGGGACAACAGCACACTGTGCCAGGGTGGAAGGGAGGAGGGTCTGTGTGGAACTTTCTAGGTCACGGATAAAATCAGGAGACACAGGGCTCTTGCTCATTGTTTTCTTTTAACCTGCACAAAGATGTGTCCCTTCTGGTAATATTCACAGCTTTTCTCAGCTTCGTGAGGATTGGGCACTGTGATGACAGGATTGGTCTGATTTTGCAATCAGGCAGCATTTGGAAAGGGGTGACTCCCAGCCAGAGAGGCCAGTCAGAAGACCATCTGCCAGTCCCCGGTAGAATGAACACACTCATTTATTTAAATGTAGACATTTTCTGGTCATTTCTAAAGCCATAGCTTCCTAGGAATTATTCTAGAGATTCCTAGTTACCATTAGGCTCATATGTTAACAATGTACTCTTAGATATACATTTGGGAATTTTTTTAGATGCTAACATAGAAATAAGCATAAATAAAATAAAGCCAATTTATATGATACCAGAACATTATAAAGATAGGGATCATCACATTTATTAAGCCCCAGTCTGATGAATTAAGTAAGGTATCCTATGTGACAAAGTCACACATTGATCAGAGTTGGCTTAGAACCCAATTCTTCTAATCTAGCTCTTGGATGGTTGACAGTGAAGTGGCAATAAAGTAATATAAATAAAACATAAGTATAAGTCAAAAACTAAAAGGCAGCTTCAAAACTGGTTAAAAACTAAATATCAATTTAAATCCAACTAACCAACAAACATATTGAGCTTAAATGTAAATGAGGAAAAGCATAAATGGAAAATGTGAATTTCAGACAGGAGTAAATGTTAACTGGAAATCCCTCTTTTTTTTTTTTTTTTTTTTTTGAGACAGAGTCTCAAGCTGTTGCCCTGGGTAGAGTGCCATGGCATCAGAGCTCCCTCAGCCTCCCTAGTAGCTGGAACTACAGGCGCCCACTACAACGCCTGGCCTGGGCCGGGTTTGAACCCGCCAGCCTCGGGGTATGTGGCTGGTGCGCTACCCACTGAGCTATGGGAGCCGCCCTAGAAATCCTTTTAAACTGTCCACTGATCTGTGATTTTTCCTGTCAGATCTAGGGATCCTAGTGGGCTATAGTTCTGGAGTGGAAGTGATTCTATATTGGGAAAACAAAAGTCAGAGGCAAAACAACGACACAATTCTGGGGCTTGTGTTTGATGCAAATTGAAGTCAGGAGTAGAGCTGTAACCTCATTTTTGGTAAAAATGACCAAGAAGAATCAATAGAGAAAGAAAATCCCTTCCCACAGCAGGGACCAAAATGCCAGTTATAAGAAAAACAAAGTAATTAAGAGAATTCTTGAGCCCAGATAAAAATTTCCCAGTTTGCCTAGGGTAGGTGCCCGAAAAAGGTTGTTATGGGGGTAAGCCCATGTGGCGGTTCTGAAAAGCAAGCTGAGGACAGATGCCCTGTGGGTGCTCTGCGCTGGCAGGGTGTAGGGGTTCTGAGGACTGAGAAGGCTGGGAAGAAAGAGTCCATTGTAAGGACTTGCAGCCTAAAGATATTTGCCTCCTCCACCCTCGCTTTCTCTACTCTATCCTCTTGGGCTAGCAGAGTATGACACTGTCCACGGAGATTGTGCCTTGTACTTATTCACCAACTATAAATGCGTCTTTAATTACCATGTTACAGCCCGATACACCCATTGTAAGTTGAAAGTGTATTTAATACCCCTAACCTACAGAACACCATAGCTTAGCCCAGCCTACCGTAAACATGCTCAAAACACATTATCCTACAGTTGGGCAAAATCGTCTAACACAAAGCCTATTTCATAACAAACTGTTAAATCTCTCCTGTAATTTATTTTGAATACTATATTGAAAGTGAAAAACAGAATGATCATACGGGTACTCGAAGTATGATTTCTATTCAAAGTGCACTTGCACATCATCATAAAGGTGAAAAATCATAAGCTGAAACATTCATTGTAAGTCAGGGACATGTGTATTTAGGAGAGTTTTCTGAGCACTACCCTCCTCCAAAGTTCTCCCTATTTCATTAGGGTAGGTGTCCACACCATGTTGCTACAGAGTAAGGACTTATCTTACTGAGCACTGTCAGCTCAATGCAATTTATTCCTGTACCTCCCCAGGCCTGGCTTCCACATGGCCAGAGGCAAAGCTCTTCCAGGAGGAGGAGGGAAGAAGAGTGTGCCTGCAGCATCAAATGTCCAGAACTTCTGGCTCGGCGCCTGTGGCTCAACGGGCTAAGGCGCCAGCCACGTACACCTGAGCTGGTGGGTTCGAATCCAGCCCGGGCCCACCAAACAACAATGACGGCTGCAATCAAAAAATGTCTGTGTGTTGTGGCGGGCGCCTGTAGTCCCAGCTACTTGGGAGGCGGAGGCAGGAGACTCGCTTGAGCCCAGGAATTGGAGGTTGCTGTGAGCTGTGATGCCACAGCACTCTACCCAGGGTGACAGCTTGAGGCTCTGTCTCAAA
>CAUYRH010029956.1:0-11180 GCA_963574655.1 Perodicticus potto | reverse complement strand
AGGCTTACTTGGGTGTGGAAGAAATAAAACTCTAAGATGTAAAACAAACAAAAAAACAAACAAAAAACATCAGTTTGTTTAAACCATGTAGAAATAAGTATGCAAAAAGTGTGCAAAACAAAACATATTTAAGTAGATAGATTATCTGAAGTTCCAGATTGCTCAGTCATTTCATTATTATGCTATGGCAGCCAAGTAATCCTTAACTTCAGTTGGAGTAAGCCTCCTAAATCCAGCTTCATTGCAGATTCCAACCTTTATGTTATCTTCTGTCATTTGCCCTTCAAAGCTTTCCTTTAGGGTTAAGATAGCTGTGTGAATAGCATCTTCAAGTTCCAGATCTTCATTTTATCTTTTCTCAAGGAAATTTTCCCCATTCACGTAGTTCTTTCCCATTGCTGTGGCTTTCCAGGCAAAGTATGCTCCAGATGAATCTGACTGAAAAAAGTATGGTCGTCCCTCATTCCAACCACAAATAAGTAAAGAAACTCCAAATGGATGGGCACCAGCTGACTGGGTGTATTCCTGCATCACAGAAGCTACTCTCTGTACCAGCTGAGCCGTGGGAATGGGTTCTTGGTAAACAAGATAGTATTGCTGAGCTAGTTTTCAAGCTCTGTGCACAAGCACTCTGTAATCTGGGCCCATGCCACTGTACACCAAACCTATATGCTTGGTAATTGGTTCCACTTTGTATACACTTCGTTCATCATACAGAATGGATTTCTGTTTCTTCTCAGTTGCTAATACCACACCATTTGCAGCTTTAATTCCTCCAGCTACAGCAGCCAATGCATATTCAATCTGAACAAGTTTACCAGATGGGCTGAATATTGTCAGCAAAAGGCTGTACCGGTGCTCCGCCATCTTTACCCAGAGACCCCTATCCTTTTTAGTAACTGCTCAGGGTTCAGACTTCTGGGCTCACCCAGCCTTGACATCATCAAAGCTTCCTTCTTTAAAAAACATCATGTGTGGCAGCACCAGTAGTTCAGTGGGTAGGGCGCTACCACATATACTGAGGTTGGTGGGTTCAAACCCAGTCCAGACCAGCTAAAACAATGACAACTGCAACAACAACAAAAAATAGCCGATCATTGTGGTGGGTGCCTGTAGTCCCAGCTACTTGGAAGGCTGAGGGAAGGGAATTGCTTAGGCCCAAGAGTTTGAGGTTGCAGTGAGCTGTGATGTCATAGCACTCTACCCAGGTGACAGCTTGAGACTCTGTTCCTCCCCAAAACAAACAAACAAACAAAAATCATGTGTCCCTAATTACCTTTATTCCCGTAACTTGCCTTTGAATTCTACAGATTATTTTACATGCTTTAGTTTAATTTTTGTCATGTGTAAGTCAGGTATTGGTTTTCTGGCTTAAACACTATGGGTACAGTTTTTTGGTACAATTTTAATACAGTCATGCACTACATAATAATGTGATGGACCACATATACTATGGAGGTCCCATAAGATTATAATACCATATTTTTACAACACCTTTTTTATCTTTAGATACATACTTACCATTGTGTTAAAGTTGCCTACAGTATTCAGCACAGTAACCTGCTGTACAGGTTGGTAGGCTAGGATCAAAGAGGCTATGTCGTGTAGCCTGAGTGTGTGGGCAGTTATACCATGTAGGTTTGTATAAATACACTTCGTGAAGTTCATACAACGAAATTAGCTAAAGATGCATTTCTCAGAGCCTATCCCTGTTAAGTAACATGATTCTACTAATGTCTCTTAAAGGGAATGTTCAGGTATTTTTAAGGTCAATTCAGGTAACAGGAAATAAGTTGTGCATCTTTCTTAATTTGAACGCTCTTCTGATTTAGAGGTTTGAATCACCATTGATTTTATTATTGAAATCCTGTTTAGAAAAACAAAACTGTTTCTTAATTGTTTATCACTTTAGAATATCTGTGTATTAGCGGCGCCTATGACTTAGTGGATAGGGTGCCTGCCCCATATACTGAGGGTGGCGGGTTCAAACCCAGCCCCAGCCAAATTGCAACAACCAAAAAAATAGCCAGGTGTTGTGGCGGGGACCTGTAGTCCCAGCTACTCTGGAGGCTGAGGCAAGAGACTCACCTAAGCGTAGGAGTCGGAGGTTGCTGTGAGCTGTGTGACGCAATGGCACTCTACCGAGGGTGATGGAGTGAGACTCTATCTCAAAAAAAAAAAACTTTGTTCTTAGCATTACACAATATAAACAAAAAATTTCTGAAGTTATGAAAGGAAAATGATTATATCCGCCAAAATTTTCTCATGCATAATTTTGAAGAATGGCATCTCTTAGTATTGAAAAGAAGGGAAGTCAGTGTGAGCTGAGAATTCCTTATGATCATAGATAGAAATTGTTTCCCATATATATACTGAACATCATGTTTACAAGTGATGTCTTTGATCCATCTCTGCTCATCCTCATCCCTGCTATACTCCTAGGATCCTCTCCTGTTCTTTCTCTCTCTCTTTATTTTTATTTTATTTTTTATTTATTTATTTTTTTTGAGACAGAGTCTCACTTTGTCACCCTCAATAAGGTGCTGTGGTGTCATACCTCACAGCAACCTCAAACTCTTGGGCTCAAGTGATTCTCTTGCCTCAACCTCCCAAATAGCTGAGACTACAGGCACCTGCCCCAATGCCCAGCTATTTGTAGAGATGAGGTGTCGCTCTTGCTTAGGCTGGTCTTGAACTTGTGAGCTCAGGCAATCCACCCAGTTTGGCCTCCCAGAGTGCTAGGATTGCAGGCATAAGCCACCACATGTGGCTTTTTTTTTTTGACAGAGTCTCACTCTCTCACCCTGGGGTTGAGTGCTATGGCCTCATAGCTCACAGCAACTTCTAGCTCAATGCATCCTCTTGCCTCAGCCTCCCAAGTAGCTGGCACTAAAGGCAACCACCACAATGCCCTGCTAGTTTTTGTTATTTGGTTTGGGTTTTTTTTTTTTTTTCTATTTTTAGTGGAGATGGGGTCTCGCTTTTGCTCAGGATGGTCTTCAACTCCCGAGCTCACCAATCCACCAGCCTCGGACTCCCAGACTTATAGGATTACAGGCTTGTACCACCTCGAGGGTCACTCTTCTTTTTATTTTCCTAAAGTCATAAGAAATGCAGCTAGGCAGGGCCCAACCCTAGGACCATTGGTATCAGGAGTGTTTGGCCCTTCAGCTTCCAGGAGTTGGACCAGAATGTAGGAGGAAAGAACATTCCAGGACTCCAGTCTCTTCTCGCACAGGGCTGTTGTCTTGGCACTGCTCCTGGCCAACAGTGAGGTGTTTCTGTTCAAGCAGCAGAGAGCAGTGCTGGAGTGTCTGGAGGAGATACACCCAAAACACTGAAGAAGGAAACAAGAAATTTCAAAGCAAAGGAACTGTGGGAAAAGAATGGAGCTGTGATTGTGGCTGGGCGGAGGACAGGCTATTTCCTCTTTTGAGAGGAGACTGTAGTCCTGTCTTCCCTGAAATCCCAAGTTGGAGGAGCTGGGGGTCTCCCTCTCTGCAGTGGTGAAGGAGAAGATAAGGACTGAACTCAAGGACTTCCAGCCTTATTTCAAAGGAGAAATCGTCCCTGATGTAAAGAAAAAGCTTTATGCTCCACAAAGGCGGAAGAGCATGTTTATGGGATTTTTCCATCTGGGAGTGTGGTACAACTTCCTCTGGCCCTGGGTGGGAGGCTGCTCTGGAAACCTGGAAGGTGAAGGCTTCATCCTCAGGGGAGTTTTTGTGGTGGGATGAGGAAAACAGTGTGTTCTTCTAGAACACCAATGAAAAGAAGTTAGAGACAAAGTAAACTACTTTCTATTCTTGAAGTTCCTAGGAAGATCAAGCCAGAGACTTCAGCCTCAGAGAAAAAAATGATTGTGTGAAACTGCCTAAGGATAAGCAGGGGCACTCACCAGTGTTCCTGGGAGGTGGTGTGTTTACACTGTGCCCCTGAGGAGTTAGGAACCTGCTTACACTGTGTTCTCAGTATGGATTATTAACATATTTAATATTGTCTTCTGTTGCCAATATGGCAAAATTGCTCCCAAAAGAAAGCTGACAAAAAACTAGGAAACTGATAAGGGTTCCATTAGCTAAAATCTAGATGATATGAGGTTTAAAATTGACTGTTGCACCTCATCACAAATGTTTATGGTGTTTGAGTGCTGTTATTTAAAATGGTTTTTATTTTTATGTCTTCCAAAATCTAAAAAATTTTGGGAAATTAGAGAATATGAGGTTTTTTACTTTTATGGTTTCTATTAATATCTTGTTATATAATGCCAAAGTAATATTCATACAAAGGTACTGATATGCTCCAGATTGGTTTGATAAATTGTAAAGTGAGATCTCTTGTTTCATTGTCTCCCATTGTAAATCCAGAGATTGTTTTCCTAGAAGAAATGATCTCTTAACAAAGTTATGCATCAGAATCACTTGTATGTAAAACTAATAAGAAAACATTTACCATAATCCCGAAGAAAAATAGAATGCAGCTAAAGCTGAGTTTTCTAAAGGTTATGACTCCTTTCTTTTCTTACCCCAGGATTTCATCACACAAAATCTGAATGAAGATTCTGCTTATTTTGTGGGGCTGTCAGATCCAGAGGGTCAAAGACATTGGCAGTGGGTTGATCAGACACCGTACAACGAGAGTGCCGTGTGAGTACAGAATTAGATAAAGGAATTATGGGTCCAAGACCCAAGGAATTTAGGGTGTTGTAGCCATCAGCTATAAAACTAGAATAGCTCCTTGGGCAGCACCTGTGGCTCAAAGGATTATGGTGCCAGCCCCATATACCGGAGGTGGCCGGTTCAAACCCCCAGCCAAAAACAGAGCCAAAAACAAAGTTAGAATAGCTCCCTGTTAACTCCTGGGGGGACACTGGGTTAAATAATGGTATTATGTCATTTAGTAGTCATCACAAGAATCTGATGAGGCACCTGTTATTATTTTTTCCACTATAGAGTTGAGGAAATTGAGTTTGGAGAGAGAGGATAATTTAGCTAAGGTCACCCAACAGTGTCAACAATGGTCTTCAAACCCGGGTGGTTTTTACTGTGCTTTTAGCCCCTATAGTTGTATCTTTAAATACAATTCAAATTCATGTTAGTTAAGATCATAACCAACTATTAACATTTCATATTTCTTATAAAGCAAAAATGACAAATTCTGATAGCCTTATAATATCTCGTAATTATGTAATTTTTTAAAAACTTAAGTACGGCTGGTCACCTGTAGCTCAATGGATAGGGTGATGGCCACATGCTCTGGGGATGGTGGGTTCAAAGCTAGCCCAGGCCTGCTAAGAAAAAAAAAAAAAAAGCCGAGCGTTGTGGCAGGCACCTGTAGTCCCAGCTACTAGGGAGGCTGAGGCAGGAGAATTGCCTGAGCCCAAGAGTTTGAGGTACTGTAAGCTATCACGCCACCTTACTTTACTGAGGTTGACAAAGTGAGACTCTGTCTCAATAAAATAAATAAATACAGCAAGGAAGGAAGGAAGGGAGGGAGGGGCCATCACCCTATCCATTGAGCTACAGGTGACCAGCCGTACTTAAGTTTTTAAAAAATTACCTAATTATGAGATATTATAAGGCTATCAGAATTTGGCATTTTTGCTTTATAAGAAATATGAAATTTTTTTTGAGACAGAGCCTCAAGCTGTCACCCTGGATAGAGTGCCGTGGCCTCACAACTCACAGCAACCTCCAATTCCTGGGCTCAAGCGAGTCTCTTGCCTCCGCCTCCCAAGTAGCTGGGACTACAGGCGCCTGCCACAATGCCCGGCCATTTTTTGGTTGCAGCTGTTATTGTTGTTTGGTGGGCCCAGGCTGGATTCGAACCCGCCAGCTCAGGTGTACGTGGCTGACACCTTAGCCCGTTGAACCACAGGCGCCGAGCCTGAAATATGAAATGTTAATAGTTGGTTATGATCTTAACCAACATGAATTTGTATTGTATTTAAAGATACAACTATAGGGGCCTTTAGGTACAGGACATAAGGATGGACAAATACAAAGGAGCCTCTGAGATATCTGCAGTGAGGATGTTTGAAGCAAAAAGGTGGAAAATACTGAGTAATGTGGGCACAGTTTTCCACAGAAATGCCAGAGATGCAAGTGAAGGAGAAACTATTTCTTTTTACTTTTTTTTTTTTTTTTTGTGAGACAGAGCCTCAAGCTGTCACCCTGCATAGAGTGCTGTGGCATCACAGCTCACAGCAACCTCCAATTCCTGGGTTCAAGCAAGTCTCTTGCCTCCACCTCCCAAGTAGCTGGGACTACAGGTGCCCACCGCAGCACCCGGCCATTTTTTGGTTGCAGCCGTCACTATTGTTTGGCGGGCCTGGGCTGGATTTGAACCCGCCAGCTCAGGTGTACGTGGCTGGTGCCTTAGCCCGTTGAGCCACAGGCACCAAGCCTTTTTTTTGAAACAGTCTCACTATGTCACCCTTGGTAGAGTACTGTGGCATTACAGCTCACAGCAAGTTCAAACTCTTGGGCTTAAGCGATTCTCTTGCCTCGGTCTCCCAAGTAGCTGGGACTACAGGTGCCCACCACAATGCCCAGCTATTTTTTGTTGCAGCTGTAATTGTTGTCTAGCTGGCCTGTGCCCACCACCCTTGGTGTATGTGGCTGGCTCCTTAACCACTGTGCTATGGGTGCCAAACTGAAGGAGAAACTATTTCTTTTTCTTTTTTTTTTTTTGAGACAGAGCCTCAGCTGTCACCCTGGATAGAGTATCATGGCATCACAGCTCACAGCAACCTCTAACTCCTGGGCGCAAGCGAGTCTCCTGCCTCCGCCTCCCAAGTATCTGGGACTACACGCACCCGCCACAACGCCCGGCCATTTTTTGGTTGCAGCTGTCATTGTTGTTTGGCAGGCCCGGACTGGATTCGAACCCGCCAGCTCAGGTGTACGTGGCTGGCGCCTTAGCCCATTAAGCCACAGGCGCCTAGCCAGGAGAAACTATTTCTAGTGGGGAAGGGTGGATTTGGGCATATCTGACCTTGGCCTCTGTGAAGTTCATCCCAATCCCCTCACTCCTTGACTGTCTCTAACCTTTGTCAAAGCACTGTTTAAAGAAATGCCCTCATCCTTTTTCTTCCTTTCAGATTCTGGCATCCAGGTGAGCCCAATGATCACAATGAGCGTTGTGTTGTGGTAAATTCTCGCAACCCATATTCAGCATGGGGCTGGAATGACGTTTATTGTAATGTTCCTCTAAAGTCTGTTTGTGAGATGATGAAGATCTACTTATGAATCAAGCATTCTTTATGGACATGTGGTTGGATTGGCATCCATCATTATAGAGATAGATAATAAGCTCTTTATGTGTAAAGGAGGTCCATGGAATTTTACGTAGCCAGTCAGCTCTTTCACTTCTGACAGAATTGCTCCATACAGTTATTCATTTGTTCATTCATAAAATGAGCCTATATGGGGCATTTTCATATGCCAGAAACTGTCCTGGAGACCCCTTTTTTGTGCACATGGAGGGAACATGAGCCTCTCTCCTTACTTCTGTGCTTAGGGATTATTTACTGAAGCAATTGTGCAATATAGTTTCTCTACCTGTCTGGGTATCGTCTATTGCCCCACCCCAGCTTTATTGATGTACAATTGGCAAATAAAATTATTTATATTTAAGATGTATAGTATGGTGATTTGATATACCATATTTTGTGAAATGATTACTACAGTCAGTTAACATACCCATCACATTACATAGCTACCAACTTTTTGAGTGTGGAGTCAGAACATTTAAAATCTACTTTCTAAACAAGTTTCAAATGTGCATTACAGTATTATTATTATTATTATTTTTGAGACAGTCTCACTTGGTCACCCTTGGTAGAGTGCTATGGCATTTTAGCTCACAGCAACCTCATACTCATGGTTTTAAGCAATTCTCTTGCCTCAGCCTCCCAAGTAGCTGGGACTACAGGTGCTCTCCACAATGACCAGCTAATTTTTTTTTTTTTTTGTAGTTGTCATTGTTGTTTGGCAGGGCAGGGCTGGGTTCAAACCCGCCAGCCCTAGTGTATGTGGCTGGCGTCCTAGCCCACTAAGCTATAGACACTGAGCTGATTATAGTATTATTTATTTATTTATTTATTTATTTTAGAGACAGAATCTCACTTTATTACCCTGGGTAGAGTGCTGTGGCATCACAGCTCACAGCAACCTCCAACTCCTGGGCTTAGGTGATTCTCTTGCGTCAGCCTCCTGAGCAGCTGGGACTACAGGTGCTTACCACCACACCCGGCTATTTTTTTTTTAGTAGTTTGGTCGGGACTGGGTTCGAACTTGACACCCTCGGTATATGGGGCCAGTGCCCTATCCACTGAGCCACCGGTGCCACCCGATTACAGTATTATTAACTATAGTCACCATGTTGTGTATTAGAGCTCCAGACCTTATTCATCTTATAACTGAAAGTTTTTAACTCTTTGACCAACAGTGTCCCATTTCCCCCACATTTCCCCACCCACTATGTTTCTATGAGATTGACTTGTTAAGATGCTAGATATGGATGGGATCATACAATATTTATCATTGTCTGACTAATTTCACATAACTTAATGCCCTCCAAATTCATCTATGTTGCTGCAAATGGTAGGCTGTCCTTATTTGATGTCTAATGATATTCCATTATTTATAAATAGCAGAAATTTCTTTATCCATTTTCTTCATCCATCCATCCACTGGTGGACACTTCAATTGTTTCTATGTCTTTGCTATTGTGGATAACAATGCAGTAAACATAGGATTACAGGTAAATGTTCTAAGAAGTAATGAAAACAATCCTTTTTCCAAAAATGTCAAAAAGAATAAAATACCATAGGAATAAATTTAACCGAAGAAATGCAAGATTAGTATGCTGAACATTGTAAAATATTGGTGAAAAAACTGACTTTGTGAAGTGACAAAATAAGAGGAATATATCCTGTGTTCATGTATCAAAAGAATTCATATTGTTTAAATGTCCCTACTAACTAGAGTGACATTTGCAAGCTGGCAGGCTAGAAGCCCGCTGTGCATCCCCCCCGCCCCCCACTGAGACGGTGAAAGGAATGACCAAACAAGTACATTTTTTTTTTTTTTGGAGACAGAGTCCTACCATGTCTCCCTCGGTAGAGTGCCGCGGCATCACAGCTCACAGCATCCTCAAATTCTTGGGCTCAAGTGATTCTCTTGCCTCAGCCTCCCTCGTAGCTGAGACCACAGGCACCCACCACAATGCCGGCTACTTTTGTTTATTTGTTTAGCAGGCTTGGGCCAAGTTCGAACCCACCAGCCCCAGTGCATGTGGCCAGCACCCTAACCATGAGCTACAGGCACTGAACCCAAACAACTACATTTTGATGAAAATATCTAAAGGAGAGCCCCAGGGTGCATCAAAGGAGTAGTAGAAACCCTGTGGAGCACAGAACTCCAGGACGGCCACATAAAGACTGGAAGGAAGACCTTGCTTCTGCCACCTCATCCCTAAGTTGGGGTCAGCTCAGAACCAGGAGGGAGTCTCCCTGCAGGGAAAAGGTAAGCAAGAGGCCCCAAGCAGCCCCCTTTACCTCGTCTGACACCTACAGTCCTCATAGCTACAAAGCTCAGCTGAGGGAGCTGCTTGGCATTCACACAGCTGTGCTCCCCAGAGAAGGCACCAGTACTGTGACAGGCCCATTGTGTCTCATGGGGCTACTCTGCTGCACCATCTTGGAACCGGAACCAGCATTAGAGTGTGTCCAACTCTGGATACAATGTGCTGCTCTGCACAAGCCCTGAGGGGCAGGACACAACAGTAACTGGGAAGTGTAGATAAAGTGACTCTGAAACAGCTTGGCCTCACAGGGTGGCGTATAGCAGCAGTTCACCTCAGGGATGGCCTGCCATAAAGCAGGGATGGTTCAGTGGCATCAAAGCTTCAGGGATAGAGGGTGCATGGGCACTCGCTTCCAGGGAAATAGTACCTTGGGTGCCCAGAGCCCAAGCTGAAGCAGTGCCCTACCTCCTAGGAATTGATGCCATGGCCACCCAGGGCAGTCACACTCCACCGTGCTTGAATTTACGTGGCACCCTACTTCCCAGGAAGACGGTTCCTTTGCTGCCCAGAGAAATCACACTACACTGTATCTGTCCTGCCTCCCAGAGAAATGGTACTTTGGTTGCCTAAGCAGCCATGACCCCCTGAGCCACAGCAAAAATGGTGTAACACCTCCCAGGGAATCTGTGCTTTGGCCGAGCCAAGTATTTTCACATCCCAAGCTGAGCTGATGTGTTATCCCACATCAGAGCATTGGCAGAGCTGAAACACCCTGTCCTACAGGCAGAACAACTGAAAAATCCTCATTCCCTGCAGTTAGAGCAAATCCCCAGAAGCTAATCTGTAGCAACTCTCCTCCCCAGAGAGTGGGGTTGTCTCGGTGCTGTTCTCTGATGCTCAGTGGCCAAGTTAAAGCTGCATTCCACCATCCCAGGGTCCCTGCTCCTGTTGCACCTGCCTCACAGAGTCTGGTGTACTGCTGTGTTCTACCATCCCAGGGGCCAGGGTGTGGTGCCTCACCCCTGGGGTCTTCGTCATCACTGTGCCCTATTGGCTCTGGTTCCTAAATGATAGCTGTACCCTGTTCCCCAAACCCAAACCTCCAGCATACCCCTTCTTCCCTGGAGTCCCCTGTGCCTGAACTACTGGGGGTGGGATGTGTCTCAAAGTCATAGATTCTGCTCTGTGGATAATCTTCATCCAATCCTGTTATAGAGGGTTAACCTGTACCCCAGGTGCCACTACAGGTTTTCTGTGTTTTTTTTTTTTTTGAGACAGAGCCTCAAGCTGTCACCCTGGATAGAGTGCCATGGCATCACAGCTCACAGCAACCTCCAATTCCTGGGCTCAAGCGAGTCTCTTGCCTCCACCTCCCAAGTAGCTGGGACCACAGGCGCCCACCACAACGCCCGGCCATTTTTTGGTTGCAGCCGTCACTGTTGTTTGGCGGGCCTGGGCTGGATTCGAACCCGCCAGCTCAGGTGTACGTGGCTGGCGCCTTAGCCCGCTGAGCCACAGGCGCCGAGCCGAAATGGAAAATTCTTAACTACAATTTTGATGAAAGGATACACGCACCCCCATCACAATCTCAGCCTTCCCAAAAGGTTCTCTTGTGCTTCTTCCCTGTCAATCCCTGACCACCTCCCCAC
>CAUYRH010029952.1:0-39692 GCA_963574655.1 Perodicticus potto | reverse complement strand
CATAGCATTTTCTTAATCACTATATAAAGACATTGATACTCTACATTTAATAAGTTTCACCAGTACCCTACTAAGATGCACCGTAGGTGTGATCCCACCAATTGCCCTCCCTCCACCCATCCTCCCCCCTCCCCTCCCCTTCCTCCTAGAACGATTATCACAATTTTAATACAGTTTTTTTCCTTTCTTAAAATATGTATACTTTTTTGGCACCCTCTTTGTTTTCCCATACCCTGGATGTAGACTACTTGTGTGACTTGCTTACATTAGCAGAATTAAGTGGAAGTGACAATAGGAGTTGCATTTAGGAGTGCAAAGGAGTTCTCCCTTTGAACTCCACAGTTGAAAGCCCAGACTCACCTGTTGGATGAAGAGAAACTACTGGAAGCAGAAAGAAGTTGTCCTAACTGATGATGCCCGAAACTAGCCACCTGTCACACCTCTGTCTTGCCAACTTTGGATGTATGAGTGAGTTCAACTAAGATCAGTGGAATCTCTCAGTAAACGCACAAACTCATGAGCAGAGTCAAACGTTTGCTGTGATGGCCACTATGATTTTGTGCTTGTTTGTTACACAGCATTAATGAAATAATACAAAAACAGATATATCCACTTTTCCTATGAGGTAACTTTAGTTGGGCAGGTGAGGAGAAATTCCCTTGCCCAGAAATTAATTTTATGACAGGATGGATCATCTTTATTCTGGGATGAAGTGTTAGAAAGACCACTGGACGGAAGCTGTCCTCTCTAATCAGCTGATGAGAAACAGGTGAACAGCTTGGTCTCTATTCATGCCCTTCCTGTGTCTTTTTTCATTTTAGGGATAGCAGGAAAGGTGTGATGAATTTATACCTAAAATTCATCAGCGAAATTTTGGGGAAAAAGAATTTGTTAAGAGCAAAGTTTATATAATGCCTAGTCATGTGCATTAAAAAACTATTAGAATTATTACCATGGGTTATTACCACGACCACTGTGACTAAAATGTGGCTGTTTATTTCAATGGTGTGCTAAAATGAAAAATAATTTGTCAATAGACAGTGAAATCTATAATGAATAATTGGCTCTTTTATAAATTACTGATTGTGTATTAGCAGGGACTGTTGAACTCATCATAAAGAAAGCAGAACTTCTGTTTGTGTATCCATCCCTGGTAATCTACAAAAATCAACACGTTTCAGGGAGGAAAAGTTATGCTAAGTCACAGATTTGTTTATGTTTACTTTTCAGGCAAATTGCTAGTATATGAAGAAATTTGTCAGAGACATAATGTAGTTCAAAGCATTAATTTAATTTAATCACACAACACATATTTGTTGAGCATGTGATACTGGCCAGGCTACTCCTCCAGGGGGACCCAAAGTTCACCCTATGAAGTCGCTATAAATAAGGAAAATTATAGCTAAATGTACCTCTATTTAAAATACATTTACTACAAAATTTTACAAAATATTCACGACATATTCTGTACATGTTGGCTGCCTCTTTATAAAATATTACAATGAATATTTTGTAAATAAAGTTATATTTAGCTACAATCTCCCATTTTACTTAGGTATGGTGACCTCTGGGACACCCTGGGTGTTTGTCAGTGAAATAACTACTACAATGAACTGGGGGGACAAAGTCACAGCCTTCACAGAACTTATCGCAGAGTGGGGTATACAGGTAATTCATAAATCTACAAACAAACTATATTATCAGCTTGGAGTACATGACAAGAAAGAAACAAACAAGGTAATGGGACAGAATGGGCTGGAGAGGAGTAGGCACTTTAGCTGGGGTGCCCAGGGCAAGCCTCTGGGAAGAGCCTGGATTTAAACAGAGGCCAGAATAAAGTGCGATAGGTCATCTAAATATTTTTGGGAAATGTACCCCAGGCAGAGGGAATTGCAGGTGTAAGGAAAGTACTAAGTATAAAAACAAAGAACATGTGAAGCAATGGTTTTCTTCTTACCTACTTAAATTGTTTTAATACATAATACATCTCGTTCCTCATTGGAATGAAGGTTCACAGCAACATGGTAGCATGAGAAGCAGGAAGGGACAGCTGGGCCCCCATTCAGAAGAGGTCATATCAGATTTTCACAGCAGAAAATGATGGGCTATAGTTGTGTTCTTCTGCAATCATTGGCAAAGAATATTTGTCACTTAGAGCTATGCGCATATGCTTAGTTGTGCTAGAGTGAACGTATACAATGGAATAAAAGCTGGTGATTCTATATTAATCCTGTGCACATATTCCTTTAGGTGAAGTTGAGCTGTCATTGAGACTTTCCTTGACCTTTGTGTAGACTGATGGGTCCATCTACTTTCTCCACCTCAGTGTATTAATCAACACACTCATACTGATAAACATTACAATGCTCCTTTGTTGACATTAGAATGATGATACTAATCTGAAAGTAATGAACTTCTTTTAACCTGGTGTAGTGGGCTGAAAAGTGTCCTCCAAAAATTCAAGTCTGCTCAAAACCTGTGAATGTGACTTAATTAAAAACGTGGTCTTCTTAGATGTAATTGACTAAAGATGAAGTTCTACTGGACTAAGGTGTGTCCTAAATCCAATACCTGGTATCCTTATATAAAGACACAATTTGAAGTCAGACAGAAGCAGAGACCCAGAGGTAGGAACACCACCTGTACATGGAGGTAGAAGCTGGAGAAGGAACAGGAAGGGCTCTGCAGAGAGAGAAGGCCCCGCTGCAGACCCTTGAGGGTTTCAGAACTGTGAGAGCATAAAGCTCTGCTCTTTTAAGCCACCAAGTTTTCGGTAAGTTTTTACAGCTACCCTAGGGAATTAATGCACCGGGCATAAGATCTCAGGGACTTCATCCTCCCAGCTAAGTTTGCCATAATTGCTTGAGGTTTTCAGAGTACCAGAATATGATGAAATATACTCAAAAGTAAAATTACTTCCAGTAAAATATAATATTTCTTGTTAAATTCAGAACACGTTTCAGGATTTATTAGTATTTGGGGGTTATCATGAAGAATATACAATTTTATAAATTTTCTGAATTTATGTTGTTTCACAGCCAATCAGTTGAAAAGGCAAAATGAAACAAGAATGTCCTTCTGGGAGTTTCACCTGTTCAATAAAAACTTACTGAGTGCCAAGGCTGAGATAGATAGTTAAATAAATCCCTTTGAGTTCGATCTTTGCTGATAATCTTTGATATGCTTTGGAAATTCTTTTAAAAATAATTTTGGTTGTTAGTATCAGTGAAAGGGATCCATTATAATTGTAGATTTTATAATGCACCCCCTCACTCTTCCTCTTTTCCCTATTCTCCATGGGTAATTAAAAGTTGAAGTGGAACTCTCAGGAAGGCACTTCCTCTAGAATGTTAAGGCTAATTTTATCTTAATGTTCTGACCCGCATGTCAAAAGAATCTTAAAAGTGGCAAAGAAACAAAAATTTTAAGCAAAGCTGGAGGGTAATTCATGCTGTGTTATATGTCAAACGATGCCTGCTGAGAATATTAAAGTGCTTCTGTTAAGTTAAAGTTTTGACTAACGTTCAGAGATTTTTCTGGTGACTGTATAGCCTGAACTAACAATATAGACCATTTGTCACTGTCACTGCCTAAGGCTGCAAGGGAAAATGTCAATAGTGGGAGCAACAATTCTCTGAATTAAATATTATGTTTTTCAGCAATGAATCCAGTGTCTTTACATTTTCAGTTCCTTACACCCTCAGACCCTTCTCCCTGAATACTTCTCAGAATACTTTAGCTGCGGTGGTGTATATATTTGAATGGTCAGGAGAAAACTTCTAAATACGGATCAAAAATGTTCTCACATAGTAATGAGAAAGTCTCTTGAATGTTATCGCAATCAGGTTGATGAAAATATCTCCGATTGTATATGAAGCCCGAACACTGTACGCCATGATTGAATTATTGTACACAGCTATGATTCAATAAAAAAAAAAAAAGAAAAGTCCCAGGATGCAAAATGAATGATCTGAATTTTTCTAATGCCTCTCTTTCCTACAACAAGTTTGTTAAAACACATCAGGTAAATTGCCTCGTAATGTCTCAGCCCATGTCAATGAAAAGTATCTCCTTTCAGTTACCATCCACTTAAAATGATAGTTACCATTTTTTTAATCCTCCTGATAAAATATATTTTTAAAACCAAACTAATTGGATAAGTTGAGGATGAATAAAGCATTGGACATCTTTCCTCCTTCCTAAACATAGGCCTAAATTTTGAAGAACGACAATGGGCTTGATGGTATCTGGCCTGTGATATGGCAAGAGCCTTAATCACATCCTCCAGTTTGGACAACTGTTCTGATGAAAAACAAGTTGCAAAGTGCCAAAATCACATACAGTTTATTTTTTCTTCTAAAATGCGTTGGCATGTGAACTAAGTTTAAAGAAAGAGAAGGTGGAAGCAAAGAATGTCTCTGGAAATTTTAGCCTACTGGAAAGGAAATGAAGGGTAGTGAGAGGTGGGGGGATCAACGTAGTCACCACCCTGCCAACATCACGAGACACTGTACTGCGCGGTACTTTCAATTTTACCCAGTACTTCTGAGAAGTTTTATTCCATCTGGTTCTTTTAAAATAACTGAGCAAGCAAATGTGATTCTCCACATTTTCCAGAGGTGAGAAGCTTCAGCAGCAGCAGGTGTGGTCGTGTGACAGGTTCAGGGTCTATGATTCTAAACTTGTTTCTCTTTGTTCAGCATCCCCCTCCCCCTTCATTGCTAGAGAGTCCTGGCATTGTCATAGTGCGCTGAATCCTTCAGCTTGGGATTCCATCATAACCCATCGGGCTCTTTCTTCAAAGAATTCAAGTCACCATTTTCTCTTTCAACATACAAATCCCCATTTGATTAAGTAGACGTACCTGAACAGGAAGGGCTGTAGGCACAGCCCTGATTACTGGGGCGTTTCAGTGATGCCTGGGGTTATATTTGTGTATCGCTATGTTTCATACTGTATGAAGAATGTGAATCAAACATGGGAAAATGTATTATCTATGATATGATTGCATAGAGTGAGATTTTCTTTTAACTTAAATCTCTGAAAACACTAAAGACGTAATATCTAGATTTGCTTTTTGGGAAGATGTGCAC
The DNA here is from genome assembly GCA_963574655.1 of Perodicticus potto. Classification (NCBI taxonomy): domain Eukaryota; kingdom Metazoa; phylum Chordata; class Mammalia; order Primates; family Lorisidae; genus Perodicticus; species Perodicticus potto. The sequence goes on along the minus strand of CAUYRH010029952.1, from coordinate 34,599 downwards.
TTCGATAGAGCTAGTTTATTTTTGAGATAAATTTTACATAATTAATGGATTCTTAAACTGATCAGATTATATTAGTACCTGTTCCCAAGCTATTCATGTTTATCTCAATTCAGCAGCACGTCTAAATGGAGACTGCAGCATAATCCTTTATATTTCAAAAATATTTTTGCATCTATGACATGACTTGAATGTCATGGTGACTTGGTTACAGAGGAGAGGAACTATGACTCACAGAACGTTCAGCATCTTGCCTGATGTAACTCAGATCTTATATATCAATTTTGTATTTTTTCATTCTTAGGAAAGAACTTTCACTACCCACTGTTCCTCCTTAGAAGCTAAGGCATGTGAGCTAAGAGATGTCCCAGTGATTCTTGCAGACTGTCTGTTTTTTCTGCATTAGGAAAACAAAGCTTGAGGAAAGACAAGTTCAATGTGAACGTTTATACACCTGAGAGTTAAGGAAAAAAAATCTCAAATTGCCTATGTACAAAAATAATAACAATTACCGTTTCATTTGTGTTACTGTATAACAGTAACTTATTGTCCTAATTTTAAAGAATAGAGTTTTTTTTCATACCAGGGGGGCAGGGACAAATATCTTCATCTCAGAAAAAGAACAAATCTAGGTGCTCTTTAAACCATGAGCTATACAGCCTTCTTATGGAAGTGACACAGCCAGTTGAAGGTTGGAAAGCAGTCTTGAATTATGCTGAATTTTCAATTCAATTTACTGTTATCATGGAACTCTGTCATATTCATTTATTTTCATGATTTGCTTAGTTTTCATTGTTTTCTAGATACTTTTTCCTGTTTCTTTCATTCTGAAAGGATGTTGACTATTTTCTTATGGCTCTTTGGTGGGCTTTTGGTTACCACCATCCACCCCAAAACCTGTTAAAAATAACTCTAATTTAATCTTGCTCACATAAACATTTAGTTGCTAAATGTGCTCTACTACTTATTAAAATAGTTACTGAACAATGTAAGTGCAAATAATTTCTTATCCTTGTATGATTCAAGTTGTGCTGTAATTGTGCCCAGCCCTGTGTTCACAGTAGCTGGACTTTGTCTGTCTTTTTGTGTACCCAGCCGGTGCTGCTACTCCAGAAGATATAAAACCTCTCATCCTTTGTCCACAGGGAGAGAGAGTAACACCGCAGCAGTTTGCTGAGTCTCCCTGCACTCAAACAGGGAAGCAACAGGAGAGTGTGTGTCTCAGTCTCAGCTCAGCTCTCCTCAGGAGAGAATTACTCAGAGGGCAACGCCTCAGGCGGGTTGAGTCTTACTCAGAGGGTAACGCCTCAGGTGGGTTGAGTCTTACTCAGAGGGTAACGCCTCAGCCGGGTTGAGTCTTACTCAGAGGGTAATGCCTCAGGCGGGTTGAGTCTTACTCAGAGGGCAACACCTCAGCCAGGTTGAGTCTTACTCAGAGGGTAACGCCTCAGGCGGGTTGAGTCTTACTCAGAGGGTAACGCCTCAGGCAGGTTGAGTCTTACTCAGAGGGTAATGCCTCAGCCGGGTTGAGTCTTACTCAGAGGGCAACACCTCAGCTGGGTTGAGTCTTACTCAGAGGGTAATGCCTCAGGCAGGTTCAGTCTTACTCAGAGGGCAATGCCTAAGGCAGGATGAGTCTTACTCAGAGGGCAACGCCTCAGCAGGGTTGAGTCTTACTCAGAGGGCATCGCCTCAGGTGGGTTGAGTGTTACTCAGAGGGTAATGCCTCAGGCGGGTTGAATCTTACTCAGAGGGCAACACCTCAGGCGGGTTGAGTCTTACTCAGAGGGTAACACCTCAGGCATTTTGAGTATTACTGACAGTTTGAGTCTTATTCAGGGAGTAATACCTCAGTTTGCATATGACTCAGAGAGTAAAACCTCAGGCAATTTGAATATTACTGGCAGTTTTAGTCTTACTCAGGGAGTAATACCTCAGTTTGCATATAACTCAGAGAGTAACACCTCAGGCTGTTTGGGTATTACTGGCAGTTTTAGTCTTAGGGAGTAACACCTCAGGCTGTTCGGGTATTACTGGCAGTTTGAGTCTTACTCAGGGAGTAACACCTCAGGCAGTTTGAGTATTACTGGCAGTTTGAGTCTTACTCAGGGAGTAATACCTCAGTTTGCATATAACTCAGAGAGTAAAACCTCAGGCAATTTGAGTATTACTGGCAATTTGAGTCTTACTCATGGAGTAACACCTCAGGCAGTTTGAGTATTACTGGCAGTTTGAGTATTGCTCAGAGAGTAACACCTCAGGCAGTTTGATTATTACTCAAAGAGTAACACCTCAGGCAGTTTGAGGATTAAAGAGAAAGTTATACCTCAGGTAGTTTGAGTCTTACTCAGAAAGTAATACCTTGGGCAGTTTGAATCTTACTCAGAGAGTAATACCTCAGGCAGTTTGAGTATTACTCAGAGAGCAACACCTCTGCACTCATAGGGAAGCAGCTGGAGAGTATCATCTCAGCTTCCCCTCAGGCACTATCCTTGTGCCAGAGGCAGAGGCAGGTGCATATGCAGGCTCTTCCAAAAGTTGCCCCTAAAGTTGCCATACATAGAGATACTGGGAAATTGTAGCCGAATGTACCTTTATTTACAAAATATTCATTACAAAATTTTGCAAAGAGTTAGCCAATACGTGGAGATTTTTTATTTTAAAAATTTTCTTAACAAATATTTTGTAAATAAAGGTGCATTTGGCTACACTTTTCCAGTTTCCCTCTGCCTGCCTGGCACCTGTAAGGGCAACTTTGGAACTTCCTATAATGTCCTGATTATAATAATAAAACAATTATATAAATCTAGCAATTATAAGAAAACCAATTAGTTGATTGATTAATACATGTTGCAGAACCTACTTACATTAACATAAATGGTTCGTCTGACCCAGAGTTTGAAGGGCGGATTCACTCTGCGCTTAGAGAAGGCCTCCCTGCTCTTATTTGCTTTTTTGCCTGGACTTTAGGGAACTTCCACTCACAAACACTCTGGCCCTGAGCATTTTACTGTTTTGTATCAAAGCAGCTAAGTTTCTGTACATGAGCACTTTCAATTCAATGATTTTATCTGAAGGAACTTTCCAGAAACATTTCCACAGAGAACACCTGTCCATTGGTATAAAAAAGCCGATACAGTCGGGGAGAGTACAGAAGATATTTATTAACTGAATACATGGCATTCCAATCTTATGAGAACATTTGAAGATAATTATCAGGGTCTAGAAATTCTTTGTATGTTACAGACATCAAAAGTTGAAATTTTAACACAAAGGAAAATAAAGTCAGGATTAATTAATGATATATAACATATGCTTATAAGTATGCTTGACATAAAGCTGGCAACAATATTTCTTGAAGTTAGGTGGGGAATTCTGTTTGCACTATAAATCTTGCAAAAGGCCTATTGTCAGAAGAAATCAGTGGACACAGATCCTCTACTTGAGCATCAGTTGTGCTGTCTGATGTAATAATTAAATCACATGAACAAGTTTTTAATGATAGTGTTTAGTTTTCATTGAGTGTAAAATACCAAATATACATGGGTAAGTAACATAGTAAGAGTATTATTCCTTCTGTCAAACAAAAAGTAAATGTATTTTCTTTTCAAAATTTCAGAATATTGTGGGGGCACACACATTTTTGTCACATAATTTGTTTTTTCACTGATTGGGTCGAAGATAGAAGTGTGCCCTTTACCCCCAAAATGTGTACTGTGCACATTAAGTCTTAATTCACCCGTCCCCTCTGCTCCTTCCTACCTGCTTGCTTCCCCTTGAGTTTTACTTCCATATGTGTGCCTAAGTGTGGGTTGATTAGTTCCAATTTAGTATTGAGGACATGTGATGTTTCTTTTTCCATTCTTTCAATACTTCATTTTTTAGGAGGCCATTCTCCTAAAGGAAATGTATCTTCATTTTGAACCGAAGGGCAATAATGCATTGTGAGAAAAAATAATCCATTGCTATTATTTCCTTCAAATATGATCATACCAATTATCATAAAAGTTCTGGCTTTGCTATTATGTACAGTTCTAGGGGTTTTATTTCTTCTAAGTCATTTATTTCTCTCCAGCCATGAAAGGTAGAGGGTATCATTTTTCTGTACATTTTGTAAATGAGGAAACACAGTCATAATATAAATTGCAGACCTTGGGATCAGAAACCTGGTTCCAAACCTTGTTCTCCCAACTTAATCAACTGAACTTTCTTTAGTAAACAAAACAACTCCCTTGAAGGGGAAAAAAATGATACCAAATAATTCTGAGCGCAGGCGGAAATGAAATGAAAATATTTCTGTTTTCTAAGTCTGCTTAGAAATGTATAGGCATTATAATTTGACGATGAGTTATGTTTGCAATTGTAGTTCTTTCTTCTATAATGATTATTGTTCTATGTAAACATTTATTCATTTATTCATGCCTTTGCCCTTTCTCTAAACATAATATTTCCTTTCATTTCCATTTTCCCCCTAAGCTTGACTCAAGTGGGATTTATTTAGGGAAATATTCATCTATGTTTATACATATATACACACTTGTTTATATTAATTGTGCATAGATCTTTATTATTCTCCTTATACGTGTATTTAATTTATGTTATAATGTTAAAACTGATCTTTGTTGCTAATATTAAATCCAAGTTTGGAATCACTGAGCTCTCTGGAGGTCAGAATGTTCATTTTTTTTTTTTTTTAGCCGGGGCTGGGTTTGAACCTGCCACCTCCACTCTACTCCTTTGAGCCACAGGTGCCACCTCTGGTGTACTATGTTAAATGATAAATTGTTTCAAGGAAGTTTTCATCATATTTATTGAACAGAAATCAAATAATGCAATAGGCAACATTCAAAAGCTTTTGTCAATTTTGTAAAACTAATTGACTGTGTTCTAGAATGAATCGGGAGTCTTACATGAGGAAATCATTAGTAAGTTAGAATGATTTTTTTATTGCTATATATTTTGAATTATTTGTTTGAGAGAACTCATGATGATATGATATATTAAGAACACATAAATCTCATTTGGTCACATAAATCATACAATTCTGTGAATTGGCTTCAAGACATTTTGTTCTGTATTATATATCTTCAGTTCAGTGTACTATCCTGCATGGATTACAACACGTTACCATCCATGTATAAAAAATGCCGGTCAGTAGGATGTTGGCTTGACGTTGTTACGGAGAATGTGTGACATCCATGTGAAATTTAGCTTTTTAACTGTAAAATAATACTAGGGTAGACAGGTTAAAACCCAGTGTTCGAGCAGGTGATATTTGCAGCTGATTGTTCCAATTTTCTTTGCAAAGCTCTATCAAATCATTAACTATTTTTGATTTTCACCAAATGATTCCATAGTCATAAGCTTCCTGCATGACCAGATCACTTCTGGTGATTTATTTCTAATCATATTGGGATTCCATATTCAGTGAAATAGCTTAATTATATTAATTTGATGACAAACAAAATCATGCAACTTAATGTATTGATTGTAATAGCATTCCCTTTCCATAAATCTGCCCTGCAATTCCATTGATTTTAAGTATGTGATTAAGTGGTTTGGTTTGATTCAGAAATTGTATTTTGATTACATGAGTAAATTCAAAGAGTGGGAAATTATAATTTTAAGTTGGAAAGTAAGCTGTGCTCCCCCTGGTGAAGCAACGGTGCCTGGCATATACTGCCTCTGACTGGAGTAGGAACTGGCTATCCGGGGCGTGCCTTCAGGGCCTCGTCTCCAAACGAGGGTTCATTTCTTTTCACTCTGACCTCTATGAAAATACATGTTCTATTGTGCCAAAAGAGGTAAAGTGAGTTCCAAGGCAGGCTTCATTTCTTCATTTCTGTTATAGAATTTCCCCTTTCACATGAAACTATGAGCATGAAGAAAATTGCAAAAATTTTAACATGTAACTTAATTAGGTAGCCCTGGCAAAAATTGGTGGAAAAATCTTCGTGTTTTATTACTAACCAAGACTCTTGGTTAAAATCCAGTTCATATGTGGGTACAGTAATATTTCATGATATAATGTGTGTTCATGTAGATTTTATGATATGTGTGTGTGTTTACATGCAAATATGTGTATACATGATACACATAGCAAAACTATTTATATAACGTATCACTCTTCATCTGTGTCCATAATTCCTGAAACCTGTTGTCCCTCTGGGCACTCAGAGACCTCTTTTTTCCCATGCCTTGTGCGTTCTCCTTTCCTCTGGGACGGTGGCTGTTCTCTAGATGCTTCACACTTGCAGGCAGTGGTTATTTTGCCAGAAACCAGGGGTGCCCTGATCCCAACACATCTCTCCCGTCTTTTCCTTTTTATCTTTACCTCAAGCCCTGGGTGAGTCCTGCCTAGCCTCCTGGTCAGCTTGTTTTGCATCTAATCCCCTCTCTGATGGGAGTTTATGTCCCGCTCACTGACGAGCTTTTGCAGTAGGAGTTTCAGGCCCGTGAAGTCTGGGCACGGGTTCACCTGTGTGCCCACTGCTCTGTCTTTTGTGCTGGGCGTTCCGTAGCCTCTTTGTAAACATTCATGTTAATGAAAAAGAGAAGAAACTGTAACCAAGTGACAGACCTGAGCCGGACAGCCAGTGTTTCAGAACACTCTGGGTCCCCTGGGCCTGTGGGCAGCCCCGGGGTGCTCTGCCCAGCGGGGCTCTCTAAACCCCATCTCTGCCGTGTCCAGCTGTGGGTCTAGACAGGAGCCTCTGGACTTTCAGTCCCCTCTAGGCTCATGTCTTGGTCCCTGTTTTCCTTCGAAAGCCTTTCTCATTTTTTCATGTCCAAACACTGAGCAACATTCATGGCTTGGAGGACCTGGATCCCTCTTTTCTCTAAAATAGCCAGAGCACTTTTGGAGAGCCAGCATTTAAACATTAATTACTTTGAAACTTTTAAAATTAAAATTACTAGCCTCTACAAAATGTGTCCTTAGAGTATGATCTCCTTAAAAATTTTTTTTAAACCCAGTCAATGTTTATTTCCCTGTGCCTAGCATAACCCTGTGAGGGAGAAGGTGTGAGTTTTCCGTGCACTGCATGAAAGGGTGACCTGACAGAGGTCACAGAGAGGCTGGCGGAGGTCACATCACCTCTCAGTAACACATCGATGCATCAACCAAGCCTCTCTCTCATCTCAAATGATATTACCATATCCTTAGTACAACCGTCCCTGCCATCCCAGAAGCTCTCTTAATTTGTTTTCTGTTTCCAAAGTCCTCAAGAAAAGTATTGAGGCCAAGACCACATCACCGTACGCTGGCCCCACAAGGTCATATGTCCCCAGGCTAGACTAGTTCAGTGGACGATGTCCTGCCCTGTACCAATCCTGGATGGCTGAGGGTGTCGGAACATGACACCAGACTGGCTGGTGTATGGCCAATGCCAATGGATTGTTAATCCAGGTGCTCAAAGGATGGAGCCTCAGGCTTTGCTCCAGCACGTTCAGTCCTATTGATCTGCAGCATTCCATATGACAGCTCCTCCTCTCAGTGATATTGATCCAGATGCATTGATTGAGTCAGACCGACCATCTCAAAATGTAGGTCGCCCAGAGTGGGATACAACGCCATTCTCCTCAGTCACATCATTGAGAAGGAACTTTAAACGACTTTCAAAGAATGAATACATTTTAAAAATGCAAGATGATTTAGGTAAGAAATGTTAGGACCCATCCATTCCTATAGCAAACAGTATGCTTTCAAATTAATATTCGACAAAATATAGGGTTATATGATGACTAAATAATACTTTCTATCAGTTACATAGGAACTAGAGTCATCTAACTGGACGTTAAGGTTCCTCAACACTAAAATTTTAGGGGATTTCATTACAATAAGCTAAAGTGAGTCGAGATAGCTTTTGGTATTTAGAACATGCCAGTGTCTGTGGTTTCGAAGCTAATACAAGATACTGAAAGTAGATGTCGCCGGGTGTACCTGCACAATCCGGGGTTAACTGCTGTGTTCACCGTGTGCACCAAATCTCCCAGTGGTGCATGGCAGGCAGTTCCTGAATATCGGTTAAAATTATGTTTCATTATTTTTCTAATTATACCTCTGATAAAATCATTATTTGAAGATGGAATACACCTAATTTTTCAAGCAATTCTCAGAGAATTCATTTTATATTCCATGACATGGACTGACGCCAACATGTATGTGATTACACCTTTGTACGAAATTCTTTTGTCATTGAACTCCTCTGGTTTCTCACCAAAATATAAGGATGAAACTCAGTAATGGTGTTAATCCATTATAAAACCATCATGTATTATTTAATTAATTATTAATATTCTATTATTAATTATTTAAGCAAGAATACATAATTATAAACACTTAAGAAATTTAGACAGGGTCAGTGGACTTGCTTATAAATACTTATAATCTTTTGCTGTATTTGGATAATGGAAATGCAAAGAGGGTACAAAACCTGAGACCAGTGCTGTATATTTGAGAATTATTAAATATCTTGTTTCATCTGATGAAATTCAGTTGACAACTCCAGACTCAGGCAACAATATGATTACTCAAAAATGTCTTTCCTGAAAGTCTTTATGTCAGGGGTTTATCTATTCTGTTTTCGTCTTGAATTCCTTGACACTCTTTTGCAAGGTGCAAATAGAAGTTATTATTGCTCCAGAGACTCTTTTAGATACAAGGCAATGATATTCACTAGAGATTTGAACTTTGATGAATAAATTTCTCTAGGGTTTCTGGGAAGAGCTAACACTTTCACTGGTGTTTACTCATTATGATTAGGATAAAAAGCAAATTGGACAGCTTCTGATATTTATTTTTAGATGGGTTTCTGTTGTACTTAGGAAGAATGCAGAAAACAAAGCAAATATGTAGGCTGAGTCCCATAAAATTAAACTTTAGCTTTAAGGTAAGTGTGATGGAAGTTTTATGTTCTTCTAATTTTTTTTCATATTCTTAGCATATTTTATTTTTCTTCACAGCACAGGCTCTGGGTGGGAGTGATTTGTTTATTTTTTTTTTTAACAGAATGATCATTGCTAGCTGTTTGATTTTTCTAAGCACACTGTCCTCCTGAATACATATATGCTTAAAGCCAAAACTCACAGAATTACTTTGAGTCTGTGAATTAATCAATGATGTTTTTCTCAGTGACTTAGATAAAGCTTAGCATAGTTTTAGAAATAGTTTTTCTCAACTACGTAAATCTTGCATAAATATCTACATTTGATGGAGGGATCTTATAACTGTGTTAATATTTTGTCTTTTCTTGTGAAATCCAATGTTGATGTGAGTTGTGACAAATGGATGAGGTGAAGCTGTTTTTTCCTTTTTTGTAGAACAATATATTCTTAGTATTTCATCAGGAAATGAATGATAATGATACCATGGACCGCTATGAGCAATGTTACCTGGTTCTCAATGTTGTGATAGTGATGTTATAGCAATTACAATAGTTTTCTTACTAAAAGTGAACTACTAAAAATTATTTCTTCTATGATAGCATCTAGGGTATGTACAAGAACACAACTTGGGGTCTTCCTTTCAATTCCTTATGGAAGAAAGACAATTTCATTAGATATTATTTTTCTTTTTGCATATTCATTTTGTATTTTATTTCTTTAACTTTCATTTTTAATGATCTATGGGAATACTCAGCTGAGATTTGAGTTAGGGTAATGAAGACTGGAGGTGTCTGTTTTTGACAGAAGCAGATGCTACTCCCAAATGGGTCAGAAAACTTCTTCAGTCTTGGAATTGTTCATATGTGAAACATGGACTTCCACTGTGTCCGTGTGTCACTTAGACATGCCGAAAAGGCAGTGAAGGGACAGCCGTGCTTATCTCATCAGCTTACCCAGAGCAGCCAGCGAGCTCTTTTCTGGGATGTCTGCTGTAATGACAAGCCTTTACTTTTTTTCCCTTGTTTTAGTCATTAATAAAAACCACCATGCATTTTCATAAGACATCTAATGTCCCATTGAATAATTCTATTCAAATATAGTCAGTTCATTATTTAATATTTCTCTGATTTGGTCAACAGTGGTATTGATTTACTGTCTTAGAGGGAAAAATAAATCATATTTGTTCCTATTTCTTTGTAAAACTTAGTATTTTTAACCATATTCTTAAACTGTATGCTGAAAAGAAACTGAAATATTAAAAAGAAGCAATAGAATAAGAGTACAAATTAGTTTTCTTGATTATGTGACTCAATAAGGCAATAGAAATTCTTTCATATTAAAAAGTCTAGTTATCAGAGCCCTACCAAAATTCTGAGTACAGTGTGTTGTAAGACATTTTAATTCATGCAAAAGGATGAAAATCTCATGGACTTGTCTTTCCTACGTTACTGTTTATAGCTTTTTCTAAAAATTAAATCATAGCTGTGTACATTAATGCAATCATGAGGTACAATGTGCTGGATTTATATACAATTTGAAATGTTTTCATCAAACTGGTTAACATAGCTTTCACAGCATTTTCTTAGTTACTGTGTTAAGACAATTATATTCTACACTTAGTAGATTTGACATGTACCCTTGTGAGATGCACCATAGATGTGGTCCCACCTGTTACCCTCCCTCCACCCATCCTCCCTCCTTCCCTGCCCTCCCCAACCTCTTTCCTCTTCATCATGGGCTGTAGTTGGGTTACAGCATTCGTATGGAAGTGTTGGTGCTTATAATTTGCTTTCAGAGTAGGGCTGAGTACATTGAGTACTTTTTCTTCCATTCTTGAGATACTTTGCCAAGAAGAATATGTTCCAGCTCCATCCATGTAACCTAAAAGAGGTAAAGTCTATATCTTTTTTAAGGCTGCATAATATTCCATGGTGTACATATACCACAATTTATTAATCCATTCATGGGTTGATGTGCACTTGGACTTCTTTCATAACTTAGCAATTATGAATTGGGCTGCAATAAACATTCTGGTACAGATGTCTTTGTTATAAGGTGATTTTTGGTTTTCTGGATATATACCTAGTAGAGAAATTGCAGAATTGAATGGCAGGTCTATTTTTAGATCCTTAAGTGATCTCCAAACATCTTTCCAACACAATACATAAAGCAATCAGACAGCCTTCAGAATGGGAGTAGATGTTTGCAGGTTATGTCTCTGACAAAGGTTTAATAACCAGAATCCACAAACAACTCAAACATATTAGCAAGAAAAGAGCAAGTGGTCCCATCTCAGTGTGGGCAAGGGACTTGAAGAGAAACTTCTCTGATGAAGACAGGTGCACGGCCTACAGACACATGAAAAAATGCTCATCATCCTTAATTATCAGAGAAATGCAAATCAAAACCACTTTGAGATATCACCTAATTCCCGTAGGATTAGCCCACATCACAAAATCTCAAAACTATAGATGTTGGCGTTGATGTGGAGGAAAGGGAACACTTCTACACTGCTGGTGGGAATGCAAACTATTTATAGATATTAGTGCTTCTTGCTACTATAGCATCATAATAATTTCATTAATTCCTTAATTGCAATAAAATTGTATTTTATAAAATTATGTTTTTTTCTGGAACCAAAATGGTCAAATATCAATAATGTTATGATCCAGCATTATATATATGTGTGTTATATATATATATATATCTTTAATTATATATATAGTTTATATATATATATATTAAATAAAACTGTTCTTAAAATTGCATAGGGCCAATATTCAAGGTAGCATGAAAGAAGAAACTTATTTATCAGAGTCCATATTCCCAGTTAGTATTAGGACTCTCATGCTTTATTTATACAAATTAACTTGAAATTATAAAATTGGATTGTCTGTAGTTCTCTTATTCAACTTTGCACTTCAGAACTCTCTAGACGTGAGAAGTTAATGAGAAGAGTGATCATTGTTGCCCCTAGAGTCTTACTTTTCTCACTTTATCTCTTATGTGTTGTCATAAAAATGCTTTTCATTTACAGAGCCCTTTCTCTGGTGTGGTGGAATTGCTGACAGAATCTCTTTAATACTTTAAGTGTGGTGCCCACTTCACTGCGTGGGATAGGACATAAGATGAATCTTTTAGAACAAAAATCCTTTCACTCTCTTCCTTTTAACATTATACCTATTTTTTTTTATTAAATCATAGCTGTGTACATTAATGCAATCGTGGGGTACAATGTGGTGGTTTTATATACAATTTGAAATATTTTCATCAAACTGGTTAACATAGCCTTCACTGCATTTTCTTAGTTATTGTGTTAAGACATTTATATTCTACAATTAGTAAATTTCACATGTACCCTTGTAAGATGTACCGTAGGTGTGGTCCCACTAATTACCCTCCCTCCTCCCATCCTCCCCCGTCCCCTCCCCTCCATCTCCTCTTTACCCTTCTTCTTAGGCTACAATTGGGTTATAGCTTTCATACGAAAGCTATAAATTAGTTTCGTACTAGAGCTGAGAAAATAAGACATCTCCTAGACATATTCTTCTTAGCAAAGTATCTCAAGAATGGGAAAAAAATTATACCATTTTAATCCCACTCTTTAATCTCATATTTCAGGAAAAGTAGCACTTTATTTTTATATAATTCAGTCTAAAGGGTTTTTAATTTTCTTATAAATCATTTAATCTCCACATCTCTAATCTTCAATTTTTTCTTCTTAATCCCTCATCTTCATTTTTTAATATGATATGTTATGTATTATTGGTGACCTGCAAGAAATTTTCTCAGATATTTTCAATTTCTTCAGAGTTAATATGTTGTTATACATGAATTATGAAAATTTCCAGTTGACTGATTCTCATTGATGTGCTGGAACATTATAAAGGTGGTATTAAATTATCGGTGCAATACAAAATTATATTATCTGAATATTTTCCTCATATCCCAGTTGGCAACAAAGCATCTTACATAACAATTCTACCAAGTGTTAGAGACAAATGTCAAATAATAACGTCAAACATGCATAGTGTGGTATTATGAAGTAAAGCCAAAAGGCCTTCCTTAGATTTGTTTCCTACGGCGTAAGTTTGAAGGTGTAATCAATTTATCATTGGTAATAAAATAAATGACCAAAAGACAAAAACATAGATGGCAATTTGTTCATTTATATAAGGAAGTTTCTGTTTTACAATAAGAAAATAAATTTCTGTCACATAATTTAGGATTCTGAAAATTCACTGCCAACTCAGTAGAGAGAATAAATATGAATAAATGTTACTCAGTTCTTAAACATCTACACGAAAATGCATTAAAATCATATAAAATGATGAGACACAAACCTTAGCAATTTTTATTTTGTTGTTGTTGTTCATTTGTTGAAAAGGGCTACTGAAGTCATTACTAATTTAACTAAATATAGTAACTGGTATTTTTACATAATGTTTACACCATGCTAGCCTCCTCCTTTGTAACTTAATGGATATAAATTCTCTTGATACTCTCTTTAATATTTTAATGGAGATACTGTAATTGCCCCATTTACAGAAGAGAAAACTGACAAAAATGAGGTTATCAGTTTAGGTTTACATACCTGGTAAGTGATTAAACTTGGATTTGAAAGGCCCTGTTCAGTAGCATAGCCACCTGCCAGGTGTATCTATTGAGCATTAAATCTGTGTCTAGATCATACTCACATATGCTGAAAGGGTAGAATACACACCAGATTTAAACAAAAAATACGGTAAGAAAAAATGTGAAAATTTTATTATTAATTTCCATAATGATTACTTGTCAAAATGACAACTATTTTGAATATATCAGGTTAAAAGTTACTAAATTTGACTGAACCCATTTATTTTTACTTTAAAAAAAAATACAGCCAGTAGAAAATTTAAAATTATGCATGTGCTTTGCATTTTACTTCTATTACAGAACACAGATCTCCACTTTAGTCTGGCTCTAGAGGCTGGGTCCTCAAACTTAATACCTCCAATTAAAGACTTTAAGTGAAGACCAGTTCTTGAGTTTAGTGACAGTTGGCAAAGAGTCTCTTAGTAACATCTACATACAATATTCTTAGGTGCAGGCAATGTTTGGAGTTTCAGGTTGCACTCAATCCTACTTAAAATGTGGAGAATTCAGTAGGGAATTTTGGGCTAATAATTTCATGCCCTAGTGATACACTGGAAACTCTGGAAGTAGAAGTATAATATTAATATGTGCAGCACATTTAATTGATTTTCTTATTGTGTTTTTATAAGAATAATTTTTCCTAATTTATAAAAAGAAAGCTTTGGAAAGATAACTTTCTAATGTATTTTTATTCCCAAAGAATAATGTTTATCAGTTCAGGTACATGTATTTGTCATGATGGATCCGACAATTGTCCCTGAATTACTCGCTGTGACTATTTTACTGGTACCAAGATCCTTGTTCTGTTTTCAGCGTGATGTGGCAGCTTGTGGGAGTAAAGCTGTTTTTACTTCTTGGTGAGTAGAAAGTAAAACTTTCTGAAAGGTGACTCAATGAGAGAAATAGCAAAGTGTCCTCTAATTATATAAATATGACTTTGTTGGCCTCTTATGTTCTTTAGTAATAATTTCTGTCCCTGACCCAATATAATTCATCTCAGTTATTTGAAAACATGGTTGAAGAACATCAGACTCAAACATATTTGAAAGACATGGAGAGGGAACTTTTCAAGTCATTAAGGCACTATCACTTTAATATATGACTCTTGGCCTGGAGAATATGAAAAATGATTGAAAGAGTCTAAATAAGTTTATATTTTAATGTTTTCTCCCTTTAGGCAATCTTTCTTCCTGGTAACATTCAAGAGAGAGTAGGTTTTAGAATGAACTTGTCTAGATAGTTGAAACCAATTAGCCAAAGATTACTTGATTGCACGCCGTGTTCTATTTAATTTTAAGGTGAAATTGTTACAATCACATCTCTTATGATAAGCGTCCAGGAACATATTTAGCTGCCGTATTGCTAAAAGCCTTTTCTACCGCAAGTGATCTAAGGAGGGTGTGCTTTCCTTTTGATGATTATTATTTGAGAATGCAGGAACACGCTTCAGATAAACTGCATGGACTTCATTTTTCAGATCATTTATCCGTCTTTTGCTTTGAATACATAGCAAGATCGTGCTCTACAAATATGTGTCCAGGAAGGGGTGATGGAAAGAGGCTCTCCACAGTGCAATGCCTTTCTGCACCCAGCACCTGCGGTCAACAAGGTCTGGTTGTCAATCCTCAGCGCCTGCTGTCTGTCAGGTGCTGACAGGTGAGGTGATCTCCCCGCCACACCTGGACTGTGGAAGTGGATTCTGCAGTTGTGCACCACCTGGAAACTTAAATACAAGAGAAGAAGCTAATTAGTACCCAGGGCCTTCATTAGCATTCTTTACAAAATTCAACCAGTTGTACTGTCCACAGAGAGCAGTGAGATGTGGAAAGGATTTGCATTCTGCTATTTGGGAAACTTCCAAGTGAATTACTACTAATGGTTAAGATGTATTAAATTTAGAAGAGCATTAGACCTTTAAGAATACAATTTTTTAAATTTTAATTTTTTTTTATTAAGTCATTCGTACATGAATACATTTATGACATTATGGGATTCAATGGGCTGATTATTTGTACAAATTGGACTGCTTTCATCCTACTAATCAATATAGCCTTCCCCTCATTTATCCAATTAAGCATTAAGACATTTGTGTTCTACACCTGATAGATCCAACTTGCACTTGCAATATGCTCCCTAGGTGTGGTCCCCCTACTAACCCTCCCTCTATAGACCCACTCCCCTCCCTTCCCCTCTCCCTCCCCTTCCCTCCTTCATCCTGGGCTATACGTGTGTTTCATTTTTCATATGCAAGTGTGAGTGATTATAAATTGGTTTCACATTAGTACTGAGTACATTGGATTTTGTTTTTCCATTCCTGAGATACTTTACTAAGAATAGTTTCCAGCTCCATCCGTGTAAACATAAAAGAGCTAAAGTCTCCATTTTTTAAAATTCTGCATAGTTAATATTAACAATAATAACATAGTTTATTTTTATTAATTTTATAGCTAGCCTCTATCGACCCATTATTTTGTGTCAAGACATAGAGTTAATATTTTAAATATATTATGATTCCATTCTTAAAGTCATAGATGGCAAGTAGTATTTTTTATTACATTTAACACAAGAGAACACATGTTAATATTATTATACTAGGATTATTAAAGTAACAGTGACTACAGAAATGCTGAGTCACAAACCAGTCTGAATCTCAGGGTCATATAACAGTGAACATCTATTTGTCCCGTGCAGGTGTGGTTTCCCTGGGTTTCGTTGATTTAGCCTGGACTGGGCTCCGTTTGGCCATCGAGGAAGGTTTCTGCTCTAGGAAGCGCCACTGTGGCTTTCCTTTCTGTGGGAACCTCAGGCTGCCTGCAGGGTACTGTCCCCAAGGTGAGGAAGGAGGCCCAGGAGGGCACTGCCCCTGAACAGGAGGTGTGGAAGTGGCACAGCATCACTGGTACCCGTGGAAGTAAAGCAAGGCTTGTTATATGGCTATGCCGAAATCAGTGTGGCTGGAGAGCACTGGGAAACAGGGTCTGATTTTTGTGGGAGAAGCTACAGGGGGGAACACTGGGGACACAGGGATATAAACCCGTGAACAATGAGCCATCGCTGTAATCCCAGGCTGAACTGAGGCTTTGAGAGGGGACTTGTACCCCTGGGTGCAGCACGGTTCAGGACTGTGTTTCATCTTGAAGGTTGTCCTTGAAAACACTCCTGTATTTCCCATTAACTTCCTATGAGAATGTAATACTTCTGTGATTAAAAGGAAGTAAAATATGTATTATTTGCATATGCTAAGTGTGTTTTCAGGTGATGAAGTAAGATGATATTTGAAGGATTTTTTTTGTAATATATATGATTCTTTTTTTTAAAGAACAAAAATGTAGGTAATCAAAATTTTGTTTGATTCTTAGTCACATAAGTCTGTGACTTAGAAGTCTTCAGAAATGAAGACACATACACCTGGGGAAACAGTCTTATGATGCTGAGGTTGGTGAAGAATGTTCAGCTATGTGGGAATGTGATTAGACAGAGTTTATGATTGAGTGGTAATTGGCCGGGGGTCCTGGAGGACTCAAGTCCTGTTGGCCCACGTTCCTCTTGGCCTCTCTGTGTGGAAGTTCCTCCCCCAGGGCAGCGTCTCTCTGTAACAAGGGTCTTCATGACCTACCTTCACAAAAGTGGGGCAGAGGATTTCTTCGTGGGCCAACGCAGGTTGGAAGGATATTTCTGAGGCCTCTGAATTGCTTTGCAAGAGAGGGATTCCAGTGTCTGCAGCTTTCTTGGGGAAGATGAATCCTAGTTTCCATGACCCATGTTAGAGGGGAGGGTGGAAGACGGGACTTTGCTTCTGAAGCCTCCCACCTCCTAGTTCAAAGTGCTCTGAGTGCCAAATCACCATATCTTGGGGATCCGTTCTAGAACTCCAACAGTAATAATCTTTTCTGGAATTCAGAGAATGGAAAGATGTGTGAACTGCAAAAGGAATGAAATAAAAGAGTTATATTGTTATTGTTGTATTTGGTGCCAACTTAGACTTGATGAGGCCATAGATGATGCTAAAATTTGTGCAAGTTTCTTTCATTTCAATGTCTGCTCTATCAGGTGGGCTCAGGTAATCATTTTGTTGAGTGGTTATTGTAAGGATAAAAGCCATTGGCATTTAGAAGATAGTCTAACAGAGGCTTGGAGTGACTAAGCTGAGGTCCGCCAGCCATCTTGTTAAATCACCATCAATAGTTGATTCATAACGACATATATGACACCTGTGCTGTGTTTCAGAGGGGCTTGTATTCTTGTTTCAGCGAGTTTCAGGGTGGTATTTCATGTAGAAGTTTGTCCTTGAATCACCCTATATTCACCAATGGGATGCGACAGGCTCTGAAATTGGAATAAATGGTAATACAATTCCTTATTAGGTCAGTTCTGTTATCTACATGCACAGGACTTTATTTTGAAATAATTTATGTATTTAAGGATGCTTCACAAGCATTAAGTAATGTAACACATGCAGCTCTTCCTCCCCCTTGGCTCCGTTCTGAAGCTCCATTTCAAATTTAGAGCAAGGGAAAGAGAAAGGTTAAATGATGTGATCAGGAAGCATGGCAGAAGGACCATCCTGCGTGCCAGGATGGCTCTGGCGGCTTCTCCACTCAGACGTCTCAACCCACCAGGCATCCTGGCTGCCGAGGAAGGACTCAGACACGTGAAGAACAAAAAATGATTTATCGTAGTAGAGCACAGTAAGAATAAGATCACGAATTGGCAAAGTGCTTCACAACTTTCAAAGGGCATTTAGCAGTTATATAAAGCAAAGCATATGACATATATTAATGAGCACATACCAAAAAATATGAGAGAGAGAGAGAAAGGGTGCAACACACACACACACGTTCTTGAAACACAATTTTAGGGATCTCAGATACTATCACACTAAACAACCACATACACTAACATCCACCAATAAAAAATCAACATCAGAAGAATCAGTTCTGTATCTATTTTTGTATGCCCATGAATGTCATCAGTTAGACAATTGGGCGCTTTGATCTCAAATTTAAGCTGCTCTGTTGCAAAGCTTGTTTTCTTCTTTGCCTTCTTCCAGACGCAAATTATTATGCGTATGTTTACTAGGAAGTGGATATCGATTCCAAGTTCCTACCTCTTGTAGTTGTTAACATGCCATTTTATGTGGTTTACTTTTCTGAGAAGCACATCTAGAAAAAGATTGCCAACAGGGGCCACCAACGAACAGCTGTCTCTGTATTCGTCACAGGTTTTCCGTTTCTTTGCCATGCAATTCGTTCATGGAACAATAACCACTTGGACATTTTAAATATACTTAAATAAAAATGAAAAACAATAGGTATAAGGTATCACGCCACCGTCTTAGTTTCCTGGAAAGTAACTACAGCCTGTGAACAGAAAGAAATAAAAGCTAGACACTTTTCTTGAAGGTGTTCATGTATTTTCCTTAACAGTCATACTGATGTCATGTAAGGATACATTATTGAAGTCACATTTTACTCAGGAGTTCTTTGTAATGTTATCTCTCTCTACCTTGCTTCCTCCTCCTTCTCTTCATTCCTTCCTTTTTTCCCCTTTGTTCATTTATTTCTGCTTTTCTTCTTTTCCCCCAAATTCAAAGCCCTGAGTTGTAACATTTTCTCTTCCTTCTTTCCACTTTCTTTCCTTATCTGTCTCATATCCATTCGTTTTTTTCTGGTGATTCTATAAACTAAGTCAGGAGTTCCTTCTGACATTAAAACAAATCACATTTATTCTGAAAAGTGTGCATGATTGGTAATTAATCTGATATTTGCATAGAAATATTTTTAATATGTCTTTATAAAATACTCATATCAAAATCAACTGATTTTGTATTTTTTTTTAATTTCTGACTATCTCCTAGTATGAGTTCTTTCAATTATTAATGATTTCTGTTCTATTCCTTTTCTAGCTTCAATAGTTAGTGAACCATAATTGTAAATCATTAGAAGATGTATTTAAATTCATCTAGTTAAACACAGTCTGAATTTTATGGAAATTAATTCATTATTTACTTCCATTCAGAACACAGGGGCATCTAATTTTGATGGGTAAAGGAAATAGTTTCTCATGACTGGAGCTATAATTTTAATGGTTGAACAAGTAGCCAAGTAACCATGAAACAGAACACACCCCCTACTATTATTTTGTTGGCATTTGGAAGATGTGATTTTCTGATATGTGAGGATAGTTGAGTCTCTGGCACAAGGTACAGTGCTTTGGAATCATGAATCATTCAGTGAGAACTTGTGTTGCGTGAATGTCCATGATATTTATGGAAGCTACGTGTGGATTTGCTACTTTTCTCAAGCAGTTAACACAAGGTTTTCATTTAATTTTTACAACAAACCAGTAACACAGATGATTACCATATTGAGGATTTCCTAGGGGGGCAACCGAGCTCAAATGCAGAGCCCTAACAAAGGCAAGCTCGAAAATATCCCAGTAGCATTGCATGTAAAAAAGAATTACGTGAACATTTCAAAAGGCTTCTAGAACGGGCATCGGTGGAAACACTCTGACAAGAACTGAACTTCATTTCACTGATACCTTTCCAATTTTTATTTTGAATTAGTTTGGATTTGGGTCAAGAAGACATAGACCTTTTCAGTAATTAAACTCTATAATAGAATCAACTGAATCATGTACTCTGAACCTATAAATAAAACAACTGCCCTTCAGGGAGTCAAACTTGTTTCCGAGGAAGTTTTGGTCTAGGGCCTGTCAGAATCAAATTCCAACCTAGGGATGTCTGGCCCTGGAATTCATTCTCCTTCTATCATGCAAACTTCTTCCCCAAAGGAGAGATAAGAAACTAATATATAGATAAATCAAATATTTAATGACTTACATGGATTAAGTCACACATTTTCAATAGTAAGCAAAACCTGGTGTACATTTCAAAGGCTATTTTCATGAATTCTCCATCATGTACTAGAGGAGTGAGCTACATGGATGCTTTTCTTTTGGAATATTTCTGAGTAAACCACAGATCATAGGTTTAGGTTCAGAATTTTTAAACTGATCATCACCTTGGAAAGTATCCAGGATCACTTAAATATATATTACCGATTAACTAGTATTAGTGAATGGCCCAGTCTGTCAGCAGAAAATCGTCTCACACGACCCTCTGAGTGATGAAGACAATGAGCTTTCCATAACATGTGACTTTTATGTGCATATAATATCAAAATCTTTTCTTATTGAATTGGAGCTGGCATAGGAGGGAAAAAATGACATCTGGTGATTGAAGTCTTCTCTGACAATAGGAGGATTCTGAAAATAGAAGCCGTTGCATAGCCAGTGCTAAGATACTTGACTGAGCTTCTCTCCAGCGGTTCTTATCCTATAATTTCAAAACACGTGCAACTTATATTATTTTTTTGCATCTGCAAGGACATAATATATTTTTCAAGAGGTGTCTTCCAAAATTCCTTCTCCCTATGAATTCATAGATTTTCATATTGAAAAGCAAGGGTGAGTATAATGATGTTTGCTTAAATATTAAACTTTCGGGTGTTGCCTGTGCCTCCAAGGAGTAGGGCACTGGCTCCATATGCCAGAGGAGATGGGTTCAAACCCAGGCCTGGCCAAAACTGCAAAAAAAAAAAAAAAAAATTAAACTTTCTCTTTAGAATAAAATATTAAAATCAGAAGATATTTTAATAATATTAATAAGGCTTTACAGAGTTATCAGAAATAGGGACATCCATGGGTAGAAACTGGCAGGATGCTTACAGATGTTGTGAATTAAGGATGAGAAAAACCATTCTGGATCCTTCATAAACTGTGCTTTGAATCTGGAAATTCTCAAGTTACTTTGAAATTTGTCACCTATGCCTTTCTTTTTAAAGAGCGTCTTGTTTTTATTGCACTGTTGATTTATTTTGGCATCTGCTTTGATATGAAAAATATGTGAAGAGTTGATCCTTCCAGTTACGTTGCCTATGGAGATGTCCCCGGCATTCCTACCCCTGTGCACACATTTGCATTTGGTTGATCCTAGTTAGGTGACAGTAGTCAGTCAAGGGTGAGACAGAGACCGTGAAGTCCCAGCTAAGGCAGGGAAGTGGGAGAGGGAGAAAGACAAGCTCCAGCTCCAGCCAACTTCCCTTTGATGTAAAGTGAGTGTCTGTGGTTCAACATAACGAACTGAATGAGTTCCTCTGTGCAGTCAAATCGTGGGTGCCTAACATGCCACAGCTATCTGTGACTCCAGCTAGATTGGGCCTGCATGACGCCTGCCCTTCCCAGACACTGGAGTGTCCGTGACCTATCTGCACCACAGGCACAAAGCAGAGTCTTGCTCAATCATAGACACAGGACATCAGAAGGAAGAGACGATAAAAATGCAGAGGGTCCCTTGAGTAGGAGTCAGAATTCTGGTTGACAGAGATGCCTATGCGTAAAATAGACTGGCCTTGCCAAGTTTAGACAGTCTGAAAATAATGATTCCATCCTACTTTATCTTAGCAAAGATGAGTCATTCATCCCCCATTTCACTCCCTGATTTTGTTGTTATTTTTTTGGGGGGGGTCTCAGGAAGTTTCTGTATTTTTCACGTAATTAATGTGGCATGGTGAAGAGGTCAGCCTACGTTGTGTGTAAGGACAGAGCCGCCCCATTGGAGAAGCTGAGGACATTGGTGCAGCCCGGTGAAGATTTTTGTCGCTCACTGACTGAGGTGGTAGCCAGGTTCCTCTCTATCTTAGTGACCAGGGTCCCTCAGAACTGCATTCACGGCTGCTCCCCCATTAGCCAAAAGGCAATTGGGTTGTCTCGGGTCCTCAGAGCAAGGCTGAAGGGGCGACGCCCCGACTTCTCGTCTCCTGGCAGCAGTATCAGGGCACAGCTTCTACTTCCATCTCTTGGTCTGTGCAACTTCACACTTGATTGGAAATAGAAGACAGATTGACATTGCTGCCAGAGCAATATCGTCCGCCCTGAGGTGGCCACAGGGAGATAAGCAGAGCTAGGGACGGCATGACCGTCTGAAGCAAGGCATTTGTTTAAGATAAGATGCACAAAATGTGTGCTGCGGCCCTTCTCTTTTCTTTGATTCGTGGATTTATAATTACAGATTCCTGCATTCATTCCTTTTGCTTTTCACATGAATATATGTCAGACAGTGAGCCCTAGACATTAAAGATGTAGGAGTCAGACTGTTTTGCCCCTTTGTAACAACTGGGAGTGAAAGTGAGGAATAGAGGATTATGGTTTTATAAACTCATAATCGTCAGATTTATCTCAGAGGTGAGGAGCCCTGTATGGTGATTTTGAAAGTAAATCCCATGTGCTAACGTTTAGAGCTGATGTGAGTTGCGGGGTGGCATGGTCCACACTCACTGCTGGGGTCCCCCCCACGTCCCCAGAACCTCCCCGTGGCTGTGCCCTTCTTACCAGCCCTGGTCAGAGGCCATGGCCGCTGTAGAGCCCCAGTCCTGCTCCCTAGTGGATCTGAAAACCCCGCGGCTTCACGGTCCCCGCTGGATGGTGCCAAGGACCCCTCAGCGAACCTGCACCTTTCGTGGCTTCCTCCCTCCCCTCTCTCTGAGCATCTAAGGGCTTTATCAGGGAATACGCCTTAAAAATTACTTTTTCACGAATGCTTATCTTAACCTCTATTTCCAGGGAACAAATCCTACGGCAAGGGTAATTTATTTATTTTTTTTTAGACTGAGTCTCACTTGGTCACCCTCGGAAGAATGCCGTGGCATCACAGCTCACAGCAACCTCAAACTCTTGGTTTTAAGTGATCCTCTTACCTCAGCCTCCCAAGTTCCTGAGACTACAAGCACCCACCACAAAATGCCCAGCTATTTTTTAGAGACGGGGTCGTGCTCTGGCTCAGACTGGCCTCTAACTCCTGAGATCAGGCCTTCCAAGTGTTGGGATTAGAGGTGAGCCACCATGCCCAGCAGGTTATCTATTTTTATTTTTTCCTGTTTTTATATTAATGACAACTTCATAGAAAACAAAAAGAATATACTTTCTATGAAATAAACCAAAATACTCAAATCCCTAAATTTTTATATATAAAATTAGCATAATTACTATTATTTTTATTTATTTTCTTCTAAACCTTTTTGTTATTGGTGTTTGTTACATTGGGGAGATTTAAAGAGTCAGGGAGAAAATTTGCTCGTGGGAGTTTCCTGAAGCAAAGGCTCTGACGGGGGGGCAAGCAGCAGCCCAGAGTGGGAGTGACCGGTCTCCGAGTCGGTCCGGCCAAGGGGCACGTTCAGATGGTCTTGGCCACTTTTTCTTTCTCTGCCTGGACTTTCCTCTGCTGAGTTGTGCAGGTGGTCAACTCTCCAAGCTTCCCAGCAAATGAGGCATTTTTGTGCAGCCTTGTGGACAACCCGGGGAAGCCTGAACTATCCTTCCCTGCATTTCTTCCCTCTGTTAGGGCAGCAGCCAGGAGGGTGTTTGAGTTCCCGGGCTGTTGACCTGTTCACAGACGGTGAAGTCCTTGAGAATAAGAACATCTGACGTGTCTCTGTAGTCCCAGAGGCACTCGTGGTGAGTGTCATATGTCATATTTTACATACCTGAAGTCTTGTCCTTAGCTTGCTGGTTTGCTTTATGATACATTGGAGAGGCTTAAAGGAAATAACATAATATCAAGTAGTGATTGTTTAAAAAGCCTCGAGTATTTCCCTTAGTGGCAATATTTTCAGTCTCCCTTAACAGGAGAGCAAAACCTCATGGTTCCATTTACAGCTCATTTATGCTTAATCTGAAGAACACCGGCCTCGGTGCAGTACTTAGCATGATTTACAAATTGTGCTTAGAGTACCTGAAGGCGTACACGAGTACCGGGGTAACGGAAAGTGCTGGAGGGCATGCCAGGACACCTGCCTGCCTGGAACATCCCAGTTTCCACATTTGACGCCTTTATTCTAGAATTTCCTCTATAAAGAATAAAAGTTGTTGGTTGCTCAAAAAAAAAAAAAAAAAAAAAAAAAAAAAAAAGAAAGAAAGAAAGAAAGAAAGATTATTTAAGAAAGCTGAGGCACCAGCTGAGGGAGTGGCACCTTCAGCTTGGATTTGATTGAAGGCATCAACATGTGAATTGGTTAAGCCCCTTTCCACTCGCAAAAAACGTGAGCACCACAGCCTTTTCTGTTTTTTCCATTCTTGGTCCTTTATTTCCTGCACCCATTTCTCCTGGTTCTAATCTATATACTAAAGGCCGTAGAAGCTTGAATGCACGCGCGCGCACACACACACACACACACACACACACGCGCGCGCGCGACAACATTCCTTCCTTTCTCTCCCTTCAGCACCATCACGGAAACCCTAGTGCCACCCTCTTCCCACCGTTCTATCGACCAACTCCCCACCGTAACTCCTCAGCCCAGGAGATCTGCAGTCTGCATTGGACTCCAGCTCTTCTTTGGGAGGCAAATTTTCCTATATTGTTCCATCCAGTGCTTCTGCTCAAGCATTTCAAATTTCACTTTAGTGTGAAATTCAAGTTCCTCAGTAACCTGGTTGGAGTTCTGTTTCCCAAGGTAACACTCTGTAGCACTAAAGGGACTTGGGGCAGGAGGGGTCAGCCTAGGAAGGAAGGTGAGTGTGGACGGGGGTGGCCCATGGGGGGCACATCTATCTTGCAATGCTCACCTCCCAGAGGAGGATGGGGACAGGAGGTGAGGATGGGGAGACAGTGAGAGGAAGGGGAAAGCTGGGGCAGAGAACCCAGGACAGGGGGCCCACCGTGGGATACCTGGGGAGAGGAATAAGGAGACATTTTATTTTAAGGGATGTCATTAACAAGGTAATCAAATTTGATGCTGCATTAGAAATATCTCACTAAGGAGAGTCAGTCATTTCTGAGGAAACAGAGACTTTGTAAGGACAGTTGCAAGTATGTTAAAATGGTAAACCTTGTTTATATAATGTAGGGTTTTGCAAAATATTTCTGTCAAGAAATGTGATCTGAAGTATCCAAATGATGTGTAAAAATATCAGAGAATAATCTATTATTTAAATATTGAGGAAAACAACATCAAGCCCATGTTTTACTATTTACCAGAGAAGAAAGAATTATCATCAGGGAAGAGTTCCCATTTGACTTACCTCCATAAAGGGGTTTTGAGAAAAAATACAAATCCGACATGAAGCACATAATTTGCACAAGCACAGAGGTAGTTTTATGAAAACTCCTATGGAGAGGCGGCACCTGTGGCTCAGTGAGCAGGGCGCTGGCCCCATATACCGAGGGTGGCGGGTTCAAACCCGGCCCCGGCCAAACTGCATCAAAAAATAGCTGGGCATTGTAGCGGACGCCTGTAGTCCCAGCTACTCAGGAGGCTGAGGCAGGAAAATCACCTGAGCCCCGAAGTTGAAGGTTGCTGTGAGCTGTGTGACACCACGGCACTCTACTGAGGGTGACAAAGTGAGACTCTGTCTCAAAAAAAATTAAATTAAAAAATTAAAATAAAAACATTCCTATGGAAATCTGTGCAAAATGCTTCTCTAAGCCTTTTTAATAAACTTTTCCTAACAGAGGTACCAGTTAATTTTCATACAAACCTCAGCATTTTTATTAGACAGACAAGCCAACCTTAGCATCTTTATTAGCAAATGCTAATCAGTGGAATTTTCCCCAGATAGTAAGGTTAGCTGTAGGCACTGCCGTCATCAGATGGCTAAGGAGGGAACTTTGAAGTTGACCACAGTGATACTCAGGAATGAGGTGGGCAGTACTTTTTCTAGATGAGTTCCTGAAC
This sequence comes from Perodicticus potto, assembly GCA_963574655.1. NCBI lineage: Eukaryota > Metazoa > Chordata > Mammalia > Primates > Lorisidae > Perodicticus > Perodicticus potto. Next base: position 8,347 of record CAUYRH010029952.1, on the reverse strand, counting down.
TCAGTTGTCTGACCTCATAGATCAGGTCTTAGGAAAATGAAGGAAAGTTGCTTGAGATCAATAAGTAACAATTGATTAAGAATTAATTGTAAACAATAGATTAACAAATGAGTGTGACATAACACCTATTACATTGCATTTAATGGTTACACATCGTTACTAAAGAAGTTGGGGCCTGTCTTTCTGCTTTTCTATGTTCTGCTTTGTTTTGGAGATAACAGAAAAAGTCTAATATGGCAGTGCTTAAAGGATATTTTCCACTTAGATGCCTGAATGATAAATTATACAATGGGTAAAATACTTATGTGTGTACAAATGTATTCATTTTGCCACCCATGTATCTTTCTTTACATATAATTTGCATGCTTTTGTAATCATACTGAACTCTATAGATTTACATGTGAAGCTGACAGAGGACAGAAGATAAGTGCTCAGTTAGGGTTTGACCGAGAGCCCTGTTAACATTTAGGCCAGGAGCACTTGGTAGCTTGAATATTGCCAATGTGGCTGGAAGGCTTGGTGCCGAGTTGTAACATGCTCCGTACTCATGAGCATTGATGCAATGCTTACAGCTTCTTGGCAGTGCCTGATAAAGTTGGTCCTTTTTTGATTATAAATTGAGCCTTCCATAAAGTTACAAAAGATTAGGAAATAGCAGTCTAGAAGAATGTTGTGAGAGAGATTCTACTCGACAGTCTGTTGCGTGGAAACGTCTGCACCACTGAGTGGACGCAGGGTCACCTGCAGCAGAGGCAGCAGCAGCACTGCTGAGCGACGGGAATAGAACATTAAGAAGATTCAAAACAGCTGATGAGTTCAAAGACAGGCTGATTTGACGCACCACTGCTGAATATTGAGTAGACGTGCAAAGACTAAATGCCTCTGGAATTAAAACTAGAGGGTTACTTTTGTAAAGAAAATTCCTTGATGCTGGTGGACTATTTTAAGGATTGAAGGACTCTGAGGGCCCTTGAACTTTTATGGGAGAGGGGACAGTTGGGAAGTGTTTGCATGTTCTCTTGCTTTATTATTTTCAGTTGTATGCATTCAAAGTCTATTTCAGTGTCTGACTAATTGTGTATATTTTATAAATTACTATGGGAAAGAAAGAAAGTGAAGAGGAGGGAAGGGGGTCTGTCCCGACCCAGGAGGGGTCTCCTTCCCAGCGGCGTGGTGGGTTAGAAAGACCAATGGCAAATTATTAGGAAAGTTATGCAGAATAATAGACAAAGAGATAGTTTTTTAGAGCAGTGGGGCTCAGGAGGTGGCACACCCTTCTCCGTGGGGCTTCCAGTCTGGCGCCCTGAGCGTCAGGCGAGCTCTGATTTTATTTCGTACACCAGTGTTACAATCCAAATTCTCATGAGGGCAGGCAAACAATCTCGTCATGGTTCTTGCTGCACTTTCATTTCTATTAACTAGACTAATTCTTTAACTACATTAATTGTGTGGATTTACTTGCCACTTTTTATTGCTTCAAGGTATTTATGATCTTAACACAAACAGAATCTGAGTGCGTGAACAGGACCTGAAGTCAGACAAAATACCGCAGCCAGCCCACAGTGACACATCACAGATGTGAAATTTTGATACTCTGACAGCCTTGTGTCCAGACAGGCAGACTCCTATGCCCGAAACAAGGTGACGAGAAAAAGAGATATTTCATCTCCTTATCTTGTCCAGAGCAATCTCGCTGTGTTCAACAAAGTTTAAACTTTTACATTCTTAACTTCCCAAAAAGCACTCACCCGGGGCAAACAGCCCTGCCCCGGTAGAGAAGGGCTATAAGCTTGCAGACTATGGCCTGCCCTGGGGGCAGCTGCAGGGCGATTCCAGCTGGCCATCAGAATACTAAAGTGATGGGGTCTTACGCTTTTCACTCAAAGCCAAGAAATTCCTCACACATCACTCTCTCCTATTACTGTTTTCCTTTTGTCTATTCTCTGCAATCCTATCCCTAATTTAATTTCTAATCCATTTGCAACTAATAATTGGATATCAGTTTCAATCTTCTAAAACCCTCATTCCTAGTAATGCAAGTATATCAAGATGGAAGTCTTCCCTTAAGTATTTCCATATGCACTCTTCCAAGAGGGGAGGAGGGAGGGAGGAAATTCTGTCCCAAAATATACAGAAGAAGAGATCATTAGAAAAAAAATACAAGCTAACCTTAAAACCAGGACTCTCAATCTTGTCCAAGAATGCCGCCAATTTTCCAAGGAGGGGAGGTTTATGATTCACCCTTGAGACACTCAGTATAAAGGACACATGTATAAATACTCTTTGAGCAAATGAAGAGCAGGGAAGTTTCAGCTTCAGAAAGCCCTGGAGCACCTGGCTCAGACCCTGCCAGCAGGGCCTGGTCCACCTTCCTTCCCTCTGCTCACCTTTAGTGCTAGTCCCATTTCTAGACAAGCTCAACCTCATGTTGGCCAAAGTGGTGCCAAACGTCCAGATTTAGATGCTCTCATGTTAATTTCCAGCAGAAAAGAAAAAAGTATAATTTTTTAATGACTCTCATGCAAATTCGGGGGGTTTTGATTGTTCGTTCTTCCCTGAGCCAGGCACAGTGGCCAGAGAATTCAGGTATTTGGATAGTTCAAAGTCACTGACTTCACAGACTAAGGGGAAGAGTCATACCGACAACACCTGAACTTCCGGAGAGCTGATTCTCACAAAGAAAATCAGAAAATACCATTCGAAGAAGGGAGTAAGGGAGATGACGGAGTAAGAGCAAGTTCACATCTACCTGTGAGGAACCAGCACTTGTGAGGGTCTGCGGCCAGGAAAGCCACAGCCGTCAGCAACTCAACTGTGTTCTTCCTCTTTTCTTCCAACTCCTTCCCCTGCGGGCCAGGGGCTTCTGACCTTGACCCACCTCCATGTGTATTTGCTTCTCTTCTCTCTGTCTCTTTTCCCCTCCCCACCCCTTTCTTTGTAGTCATCTCAGTGTCCCGCAACTTATCATTTTACATTTTCTCATCTCTATGGACATAAATCATGCTAGTGTAGAGTTCCTTACGGCCAATTTCTAATTCCTGGATGGTCAATCATAGGTGGAGTAGAATTCTATAAACATTGTGTTAGAGAGGGAGCACTTGTCATTTGGGAGAATGTTTTTGAAAAGTGGGTGATATCCATGAGTTGAAGAGATAACCCACAAGCTTGTGTTCATGCACATGTGTGCGTGTGTTCATGGGCATGCATGGGTGTGCATGAACGTCTGTGCACGTGTGTGTGTGCATGTGTTTAGGAGGCTTCTCTCTTTGGGGTGTTGTCATGGACTGGTCACTACTCTCAGGTTGACACAAACATCATTATGGTAAATATCTTGGACGCAGATTAAACTTGATTTTGCTTGGGCTAGCACATTTATTGACATTTGACTAAATATGTCATTGAGTCAATCGCTTCAGATCTTAAAACTCTTCATTTTTAACTAAAACTAAAATATCCCATCTGCCCACCTAGATCTTTCAAAGGCAAGTGTGTATTGTATCATGCAGCATCTTTCTCCACAGCCTCTAGACAAGGACAATGGTGCACCTGGCAGGCTCAGCGTCGCACAGCTGGCCGGGACCAAGACCCTTAAATGGGAGAAGAGTAATAGGCTCACAGGAACCTGCTCTGGGAATTTAGGGTTTGTCTGAGATCCCTGCCATCCTTGCGTGCACATCAGATGCACGCGACTCTTCTATGCTTGCATTTCAGACGCATGTGGCAGTACATGCTAAATCCAATTTAAATCTTATGCTTCGCTTTCACATTCTAAGATGACTTAGAATCTAGTCCTCCCATAAATCCACACCGAGTCCCTCCTTTGTGTCGAGCCAAATCTCGACATCTTAGCTCTTCTCCGCCATCTCATTTCCGTCCCTGTTATTCTAGGGAGAGCCCACAGAGGATTTTAAATACCACATGGACTGCCCTCTTTCTTTAAGGCCACCCGTGTCTCAGTGTGGGGTTCCCCCTGGTGGTCTCCCCTCTACCTGGAATGAATCTCAGGAGAGGGAACCTGCCAGGAACAGCGATACTGCAGCTGCCAATCTGCGGAGTCTTTCTGGAAGTCGGGGTTTGTGTAATGCAGTGAGGTGAACGTGCCTTTCTTTATGCATTAGGCATTATTCTTCCACTTGCATATTTGTTTCGTAATATCCTATATCTCAAGTCCAGCTGAGCAGCTAGGAAATTGAATATTGCTATTAAAATTTATGCTTTAAAATTTCTGAAGATAAGATATTCTGACTAGGTTGAAGTGTATGTGTTTTCCATATTTGTTTGTCAAAATAGTTGAATATTGGTTATTTTGTGTCATGCAGTTTAATATTTTTGCACAAAATTCCTATAATATTTTTGTTCCTAGAATTCTTTGGAGATTAACAAATAATTATACATTTGTTTTCCTCAATGAAACTTGCCTAATTTGAGTTATACATGAAGGAAGGGTAATAGACTTTAAGTTCACATCTTTAGGATAAAGTTTTCTCTGGCAGAACAGATCTGATGGCTACTATGAATTTTTCTTTTAACCTGAGCAGGACTGAAGAAAAAAAATCACTAAAAATAATTAAGAAATGTAGGCTTATTTTTATATGAAAAATAGCATTACCAATATGACATCTTTTCCCAAATTAGACAGTATAATAGTGGTTACTTCAAAAACATATAGCAAGAACAAAGTTCAACATTTATCTTAAATATAGAGGTTCATCAGTTGGTAAATTCTATAATGTAGTGAATTCAAAAATACAGCTAGACTGCTGGGATTCAACAATGTGTCTAACACACACTCCCTAACATCGACTGGGGGAAAACTCAGGGTCTAGAGTCTGAGCAAATCCCGTATTAGATCCAGATAGTTGAACAGATGAAATCGTGCAGTCGGGTGCCAGGCACTTTAATGCTATGGGCAAACTCTACGAATACACATGACTGTAAATTTTAGACATGAGAATATGTGGGGAAATTTCTCAAGGCTAGAAAGGTACACTGACCGAAAAGTAAGATTCCTGGTTCACTGTCCGTGCAGTTTGCTTCTACACCGCGTTGCACGTACTTGGCATTCCAAAGACATAGAGTGAACATCATTGTCAATTAGGTCATCTTCCTACATGAAAAACAGGGGCAGTATGGACGTGTGACTTCCTCACATTAGCCACAAATGATACTAGTTGAATATTTCTTGTGCACTAAGCATTAGTCTAAGCAAGTGACGTGCTATTTCATTTTCCAATTAATTTTTATAAGAATGCCGTGTGGTAGTTTTCTTATGATTATTTTTTCCAGATGGTGATTCTGAATGCCAAGAAGTTATAAATATAATCTAAAAAAAAAAGACTCAGAGCCAGGTCATCTGATTTATGAACTGAGCGCCTCGACCGTTCATGTTACTGCTTTGTAAACTCAGCACATCAGAAACTGCCATCGACTGTCCGTCTCGTGTTCTCCCAATCCTCCACACTTCAAAATTCCATCCCTTGAGTCCAAAAGGAAGCAGAGAGAATCTCTGATAAAATTTATAGAATAGTTTAACTACAAATGTCATGTTAATATAAACATAATATTTTCTATTTTAAAGCTGAGCGAGCTAAGGCCTGGCATCACCCAGAAATTAGGTCTGGTGTTAGGAATGATCAGTTGTTATACATGGTGTCTGCTCTTTCAACATCTTTCTTCATGGCCACAAATAGGTAAGCCAAGCAGGCTTTAATAATACACAAAAACATTTCCTTAAAAACATTGAAGTTAAAAAAAAAGTGTTTCTTACGTGGAAAGCTAGCTAAACCATTCTCATGTTATTGCTTACCATTTCATTTAAAGAATTATTATTTTCCCAGAGTTATCTTTTGTATCCATCTCAGTCTTTTAGTCCCCGTCAAATCTATGCGTTCTTCAAAGTTTGGGGCAAAGATTGAACATATGTTAAGAAAAAAAACATGGAGCATAATGTGCTACTTTAAAAAATCTTCTCATGTTTTGAAGAAAACCAGATAGAGCAGAATTCAGAAAAGAACATAGCCGAGATTGGACTCAGCCTCAGAACAGAGAGAAACGCAGGCATCGTCATACGAATATTGATGCCTAAAATGCCACAAACTGCTATATTTTAAATGGTCCCTAAATATGAGTATTGTGGCTAAAAACAGAAAACGACCAACCGCCAGTTTACATCTCGTTGCCAATAAAATAAAATGAAGAATCTGTAATCTTCCACAGAAAATCAACAGGGAGCATGACTAATGAAGAGCTGCCTCCTCAGAGGTGAATATTTATCAATGTGCTTAACAAATGTCTTTTCTCCACCTACCGTTCTAACCTCAGTATCATAGAACATTTAGCGAAATTCATGTATTTAAAATGAAGTTCTTACTTCAAGAACAAAGAAGACGGAACATCAAAACAATTCCTAAATGGAGATGTTGTTTAATCCCTTAGAAAATTCAACTGGTGCAATAAGATTCTTACTTATTCCCCTAAACGCTGAAGGTGAGGGGGCATGAGTGTACAAGTGGTTTTTAAAACCCTTTTTCAGAAACAAATGTGCTGTGCCTCTTCCTTCTGCTCTGCACACCTTCCGTCCTAACGGCCGTATTATTAATGTGACTTCACACACACCGATGTTGGGGGCTCTTTCTCTTTCCCCGGAATCTCTCCTGCTCCTGTCAGAGAAGCCACACTCGCCTGCCTGCACTGTGATATGTCTTCTGGACAGTTTGTGAACATGTGAATTTAGAGTCAGCACAGAGAAGGCTTCGGATTTGGGTGGTGTCACCTTTGGGGCCAAAATCCAGGTTCCGTTTTGTATCAGGATGATGGGTAATATCTTTAATTTTTAAGCGACAGTCTCCCCATTTACAACATCAGAGCAACACTCTCATGTGATAGGACTTTTGATAATTAAAATGCTCTCATTTGTGTGGTTGACCGGGGCCAAGCACCTGCTCAGTGGTGGGTGCTCCTCACGGCCGCTTTCTCGGTTACTCTAGTTTGTATTCTCCCGTGAATGTTCAGAGCCTGAGTCCCTGAGTGAGCTGAGGTTGCCGGTTCCACGAAGCTTCACGACGTTTCCAAGTAGCACTGGACCGGCCAGAGTGATATAAACAATTCCGCATCTCTGGCCACCATCTCTTTCCTGTCCAGGGTAGTCAACTCCCTACATCTCTGCTGAGCTCTAACCCCAAAACTTACATGAATACCGTATGAAATGATAGTGAATGGAGCACAGTCAGGGCTTTTTGGTACCAAAATCAGATTCAGAATTGCAGGACCTCCGCAGTGCCGCTTCTCATCCCACCTCCAGGCCAGAAGGCTGAGAACAAAGTTTTCTACCTGTACATTGGACCCTAGAAACTAACCCTGGATGCCCCATTATGAAATCACCTGTCCCAGAACTTACTCCTTCTGACTACTCTGGACTTAACTGCAACTGTGAGCTTCCCTGAGCAGAGGGTGGGACCGGGCTAGGAGTCATGTTCATCAAGAGCTATCTAAACAGATTCTTACCTTTTCCACATGGTCTTAAAAAATCTCCTAAAGGGAGATGGAAGGCACTCATGATCAGGAGAGATCCAATCTGCCCTGCGGTTATATAAATACCCACTGCTAATAATTCAGTGTCCAAAACTGATTTCAAAATGTCCAGTTATCAGCTGAAACTTGAATATGTCTGTTTCAGTGTTGAATATTTTACCACTTGTGGGCCTAATTTAGTCATCTTTACAAACATAAATTTCCAATGCTGTCAGTATGAATTTCGCTCAAGGCCTGGAGAAGGACCTCAGTAATTTTAGATTTAATGGAATCATCTTTCTAATCTCCCTGCCAACCCAAAACGCTTTGCCTAGATCTTTCTTTTCATGTTACATGAAGAGAGAATGGTGGTTAAAAATCTTTGTAGATATGTCTTCATTTAAACCTCTATTAACATTACAGCCTATATTCCTTCATTTTTTTCTACTAGGTCCCTTTGAATGTTAAAAATTCCATCCACCCTCTTTTAATCCAAGTATAATGGATATTAAAAAACAGTTGCAAAAACAGAGACATAAGAGAAAATAAAATAAGTATATGGGAAGAAACTGTTCAAAGAAGGAAAAGCTAAAGATTAAAATGTGTAAGGCACCAGCCTCCTATGACCAGGTGAAGATATTTGGTCTATGAACAACAGCAGACAGGCCCACGGCCTAGAGACACATGAAAAAATGCTCACCATCCCCAATCATCAGAGAAATGCAAATCAAAACTACTTTGAGATTCACCTAACCCCAGTAAGATTAGCCCACATGACAAAATCCCAAAACCAGAGATGTTGGCGTGGATGTAGAGAAAAGGGAACACTTCTACACTG
>CAUYRH010029949.1:0-22495 GCA_963574655.1 Perodicticus potto | reverse complement strand
TTTTTTTTTTTGAGACAGAGCCTCAAGCTATCACCCTGGGTAGAGTGCTATGGCATCACAGCTCACAGCAACCTCCAATTCCTGGGCTCAAGCGAGTCTCCTGCCTCCGCCTCCCAAGTAGCTGGTACTACAGGTGCCCGCCACAATGCCTGGCCATTTTTTGGTTGTAGCCGTCATTGTTGTTTAGCGGGCCCAGGCTGGATTCAAACCTGCCAGCTCAGGTGTACGTGGCTGGTGCCTTAGCCCATTGAGCCACAGGCACCGATCCCAACCTCAAACTCTTGACCTTAAGTGATTCTCTTGCCTCAGGCTCCCAGGTAGCTGGGACTACAGGCACCTACCAAAACACCTGGCTATTTTTTTGTTGTAGTTGTCATTATTTAGGAGGCCAGACAGGGCTCAAACCCGCCAGCCTTGGTGTATGTGGCCCGCGCCCTAACCACTGAGCTACGGGCACTGAGCCACGGGCACTGAGCCATGGCAGGGCCCTCTTGAGAGCTCTCCCTCCAAGGGAAAATCTCACTCTGTCTTCTCCATAGTGATTTCTTAGATTGCCCACAGCTGGCTGGAGTCCATTATGATAGGAGTCGGTAGGAGTTGGAAAGATTCTGTTTACTAGGATGGTCTGTTCATCCTAAAACAGTTCGTCCTCTAATCCTCTATTTACTATTCCTTCTTTTTTTTTGTTGTTGTTGAGACAGAGTCTCACTATGTCACCCTCAAAATCCTGGGCTTAAGCAATTCTCTTGCCTGAGCCTCCCAAGTAGCTGGGACTACAGGTACCCACCACAATACCCTGCTATTTTTGGCTGTAGTTGTCATTGTTGTTTCGCAGGCCCGGCTGGGTTCAAAGCCACCTCCAGCTCTGGTGTATATGGCTGGTGCCCTAGCCACTGAGCTACAGGCGCTGACCCAACGTTTTTTTTTTTTTTTTTTTTTTTTTTTAAACAGTTTCACTCTGTCACCTAGGCTGGAATTGCAGTAGCCTGATCATAGCTCACTATAACCTCAAACTCCTGGGTTCAAGCTATCCCCCCACCTCAACCTCCTAAGTAGCTAGGACTACAAGCATGCACAGCAGGCTAATTTTTTTAGTTTTTGTAGAGATGGGTCTCATGATGATGTTGCCCAGGTTGGCCTCAAACTCCTAGCCCAAGCAATTCATTCTCTACATTCTTTTTTTTCTTTTTTTTCTTCTTCTTCTTTTCTTTTTCTTTTTTTGTTTTTAGAGACAGAGTCTCACTTTGTTCCCCTCGGTAGAGTGCTGTGGTGTCACACACAGCAACCTCCAGCTCTTGGGCTTAGGCGATTCTCTTGCCTCAGCCTCCCAAGTAGCTGGGACTACAGGTGCCCGCCACAACGCCTGGCTATTTTTTTGTTGCAGTTTGACCGGAGCCGGGTTTGAACCTACCACCCTCAGTATATGGGGCCAGTACTCTACTCACTGAGCCACAGGCACCGCCCCTTTTTTTTCTTTTTTTGAGACAGAGTCTCACTATGTCACCCTCAGTAGAATGTCATGGCATCACATCTCACAGCAACCTCAAACTCTTGGGCTCAAGCAATCATCTTGCCTCAGCCTCCCAAGTAGCTGGGACTACAGGAGCCTGTCACAATGCCCAGCTATTTGTTGTTGTTGTTGTTGTTGTTGTAGTTGTCATTGTTGTTTGGCAGGCCCAGCCTGGGTTCAAACCTAGCTGCTGAGCTACAGGCACCGAGCTGATATTTTGTGCCTTTGTAAATATAACCACATCTGTCCCATAGTTCAGATCTCTACTCAGCCTTTGTCTTTGTGGCAAGGAACCTCCACTTTTTAATCCCTTATTGTGTGTACCCAGCGCTATCCTAAGTACACTGGAAGGTAGGAAGGCAGTGTATTGAATCCCCTCTTTGTTAAGCTGGAGTGGCCAAACAGATGTCCATGAAACTATAAAGTTAACAATACCAGATACTTGGCTTGGTGCCTGTGGCTCAGCGGGCTAAGGCGCCAGCCATGTACACTTGAGCTGGCGGGTTCGAAACCAGCCCGGGCCCGCCAAACAACAATGACGGCTGCAACCAAAAGATGGCTGGGCGTTGTGGCGGGTGCCTGTAGTCCCAGCTACTTGGGAGGCAGAGGCAAGAGACTCACTTGAGCCCAGGAATTGAAGGTTGCTGTGAGCTGTGATGCCACGACACTCTATCCAGGGTGACAGCTTGAGGCTGTGTCTCAAAAAAAAAAAAAAACAAAAAACAATACCAGATACTAAATAATTAAATACTAATTGTGGCTCCAATGGCTCCTGTTTTCCCAGGAATTCCCAGAGAAACAGGAACTGCATCGGAATATGCTTGGACTCTTGGGAAATGTGGCGGAGGTAAAGGAGCTGCGGCCTCAGTTAATGACTTCCCAATTCATCAGTGTCTTCAGGTTGGTACATTTTACCTTGTTCCTTTTTTGCCTTTACTGCTGAGATGCTCAGAGCTCTAGTCTGTGCTCAGCTACAGCAATTGCAAACCTCTTAGCCCAGGTTTCTATTATAAATGTTGCCTTCGCCCTGTATTGTGGTTTCTTATTCATTCAACCCTCCAAAAATGGTCCTCTTACAACTGTATCTTAAGCCAACCTCAAATCGCTTTTACAAGTAGTCTAAGTAGGCTCAGCGCCTGTGGCTCAAGAGGCTAAGGCACCATCCACATACACCTGAGCTGGTGGGTTCGAATCCAGCCCTGGCCTGCCAAACAACAATGACAGCTGCAACCAAAACATGGCTGGGCGTTGTGGCGGGCGCCTGTAGTCCCAGCTACTTGGGTGGTGGAGGCAGGAGACTCGCTTGAGCCCAGGAATTGGAGGTTGCTGTGAGCTGTGATGCCACAGCACTCTATCCAGGGTGACAGCTTGAGGCTCTGTCAAAAAAAAAAAGAAATAAATATTACTTCTGGCATTTGGTTTATGAGGTGGGGTCCAACAGCTAGTATACGAAGAAGAACTGAGGGAGTAGGACTCCGTTTCTCGCTTTTCCTCCCACAGCAACCTGCTAGAGAGCAAGGCCGATGGGATCGAGGTTTCCTACAATGCCTGCGGTGTCCTCTCCCACATCATGTTTGATGGGCCTGAGGCCTGGGGCGTCTGTGAACCCCAGCGCGAGGAGGTGGAGGAGCGCATGTGGGCAGCCATCCAGAGCTGGGACATCAACTCACGGAGAAATATCAATTACAGGTGCAAGGAGGGGACAGGGAGTGAGGTCAAGGACTGAGGCAGAGAGTGTACCCCAGCCGGGAGTGGTCAGAGCACCCTGCTTCTCTTCTGGTCCCCTGCCTGGTTTAACAAATTGAGGCATAAGGGCTCAGATCTCACCTGCGTTTTTCAGGTAGAGCAGACCCAAAGTCTGCTCTTTTCACACATTTGATACATGTGTATTTGTAGGAGGAAAAGAAGGAGAAAATTCAGACATACAATAGCAAACAAAACAGGAAATCTCACATAAGCTCACTCCCTGAAAGAGAACCCTGTGGACATTTTGGTGTCTGTCCATCCAGCAGTGTTTCTGTACATGGATTTTGTTACTTTAAGTCAGGCTGTCATCAATTCCTACTGTATTGTGACCAAATGTCCAGTTACCAGGCCAAGGTCTCCCCTGTCATTTTAGGACACCATCACTTTCTACATGCCATCCTATACTGCTGGACATTTCAGTTGAAAGCTGTACTGGGAGAAATGGGCTCATGCTTATATATGTTTGCTGATACTCCATGTACTGCACAGCGTGGGGAGAAGGGAAGAGGAATCACAGGCCCAGAGGATTCACAGGCACTTTGCAGGTGTCCTAGAGCACAACTCCAGGATGGCCCACACAAGGCCCTTATAAGAAAAGCAGTCACACTTGCTTCTGTTCCCAAGTGACCTCACCCCTCCTTCTCCAGGCTGGGTCTCTCTTCCTTCCTGAGATTCCCAGCTTTCTGCTGCACCTAATCTGGGTCCCTCCTGCCTCCCTCACGTGTTTGTGCACTTATCTTCTCTCCCAAGGGAGCCCCTCTGAGGAGCCTCCAGTGGGGTGAAGGCCCAGGTTCCCCTTCTCCCTGGCACTCTACCAGCCTGTCAGTTGGTCCTCAGGGAGGAGATACCTGACACAAGAAAAGACATCCCATGCCCCCCACACACATCAGAAGTGACCTTGCTTTCTCTTTCTGCAGGTCATTTGAACCAATTCTCCGCCTCCTTCCCCAAGGCATCTCCCCTGTCAGCCAGCACTGGGCAACCTGGGCCCTGTACAACCTCGTGTCTGTCTACCGTGAGTGCCCACTGCCCTTGGTTCAGATGCTCGCCCAACCTAAAACAGATGTGCCCTCAGGGAGCGCGTATCAGGAGGGAACACTGAGAAAGCTGCTGTCAGCTTTGGTGCCTCAGAGCAAAGCGCCCCCCACTCCTAACATTTATGGGATGCCCAGCCTAATGGCTGCCCCACCTTATTACCAGAAGCAAGCCTGGCAGGGAAGAAGGTCTAGGCAGCTCCCCCCATGGCTTTCTTTTTTTTTGTAGAGACAGAGTCTCACTCTATGGCCCTCGATAGAGTGCTGTGGTGTCACACAGCTCACAGCAACCCCCAACTCCTGGGCTTAGGCGATTCTCTTGCCTCAGCCTCCCAAGTAGCTGGGACTACAGGCACCCACCACAACGCCTGACTATATTTCTGTTTGGCAGTTCTGCTGAGGCCGGGTTTGAACTCACCACCTTTGGTATAGGGGGCCGGTGCCCTACTCGCTGAGCCACAAGCACCACCCGGCTTTGTTTTTTTTTTGAGACAGAACCTCAAGCTGTCACCCTGGGTAGAGTGCTGGCGCCTTAGCTGCTTCCCCATGGCTTTCTTAATGCTTCCTGCCTCCCTATGAGAGAACAGTCAAAAATCTCCATGTCATAGCTCGGCATCTGTGGCTCAACGGGCTAAGGCGCCAGCCATGTACACCTGAGCTGGTGGGTTCGAATCCAGCCCGGGCCCGCCAAACAACAATGATGACTGCAACCAAAAAATAGCCGGGCGTGGTGGCGGGACCCTGTGGTCCCAGCTACTTGGGAGGCGGAAGCAGGAGACTGGCTTGAGCCCAGGAATTGGAGATTGCTGTGAGCTGTGATGCCACGGCACTCTATCCAGGGTGACAGCTTGAGGCTCTGTCTCAAAAAAAAAAGAAATCCCTATGCCTTAATGCATGACAGAAGACCACCAGCTGGCTCCAGCCCATCTAGTCACCAGAACCACTTGGTGGTATCTAAACATGCAAATAATGACAGGTCTCTGCATCTGTTGAATCAGAATATCCAGGGACAGGGATATTCTTAGGAATCTTTTTTTTTTTTTGAGACAGAGCCTCAAGCTCTCACCCTGGATAGAGTGCTGTGGCATCACAGCTCACAGCAACCTCCAGTTCCTGGGCTCAAGCGAGTCTCTTGCCTCCGCCTCCCAAGTAGCTGGGACTATAGACGCCCGCCACAACGCCCGGCCATTTTTTGGTTGCAGCCATCATTGTTGTTTGGCAGGCCCCGGGCTGGATTCGAACCCGCCAGCTCAGGTGTACGTGGCTGGTGCCTTAGCCTGTTGAGCCATAGGCGCCGAGCCAGGAATCTATATTTTTACATAAACTTCTCAGAGGATCATCATGTTTAGGAGCCACTGGTTTGGGTGATATTTTCCATAGGACGAGCTCTGGAAAAGATGCAACAAACTCAAACCAAAGTAGGGAAAAGACATTTCCAGCAATTCATCACCTGCTTCCGCCAGGTGGACACAGGAGCTCCCAACTGGGAGCTGGGCCCTGTGGCTCACTGCTCCCAGCACTGTCCTTCCATCCAAGGCCATGTCTTCATCCGCCTCCCACCAAGGGTAGTCCTGACAGCAAGGGTGGGTTTCTGGGCCTGGGGCTGGTAGAAGGAAGACCCATCCTGGGCATTTGCTGTCTGCTTTTATCCACAGCGGACAAGTACTGCCCCCTGCTGATCAAAGAAGGTGGGATGCCTCTTCTGAGGGACATGATCAAGATGTCGACTGCACGGCAGGAGACCAAGGAAATGGCCCGGTAAGAGAACAGCAATGTCTTTCTTTTTTTTTTTTTTTTTTTTGAGACAGAGCCTCAAGCTCTCACCCTGGATAGAGTGCCGTGGCATCACAGCTCACAGCAACCTCCAACTCCTGGGCTCAAGCGAGTCTCTTGCCTCCGCCTCCCAAGTAGCTGGGAGTACAGGCGCCCACCACAATGCCTGGCCATTTTTTGGTTGCAGCCATCATAGTTGTTTGGCAGGCCGGGCTGGATTCGAACCCGCCAGCTCAGGTGTACGTGGCTGGCGCCTTAGCCCATTGAGCCACAGGCGCCGAGCCTAGCAATGTCTTTCTGCTAGGAGCCTTGATTTGGGGGAATGAGGGACTTAATGGAGGATCTCAGGCAGGTAAGAATGGCTAAAGTTCCCAGGGGCAACTCAGGGTTAAATGTGGAGGTATATGGTGTTTTGATGTCCCACTGGGGCCTGTCCAAGTATCATCTGGGCCACAAATGTAGCTGGAAACCAATGATTATCTCATTGCCCTCATTTGTAAGCTTTATTTTTTTTTTATTCCTCTAAAAGTTCATCCACTCATCACTAGGCATTAGCTAGTCAGGTCAGAACTTTTCAGTATTTTTGGCCTAAAGAGAGGACATAGTGTGGTAATATACATTCTAGAGAAAAGACAGCACAGTGCAAGTGAGTTTTCAACATGGAGGTCATGGACATGGCAGAGCCGCCACCTCCTTTTGCTCTGTGGCTTTCACTGGAGTGTCCAGAACATCGCTGGCTCTGGTTCTCTGTTGATCCAGGGATACTGTGTGTCAGTAGTAGGCATCTTGCTTTCTTTAGGATCCATTCTAGTGGGGAGTATAGTAGGTTGACCATGATAGACTTTTTTTTTGGTTGCAGCCGTCATTGTTGTTTGGACGGCCTGGGCTGGATTCGAACCTGCCAGCTCAGGTGTATGTGGCTGGCGCCTTAGCCTTAGCCACTTAAGCCACAGGCACCAAGCCCTGATAGACTTTTGTCATAGTTCTGAAATTAGTACAGTGCAAAAGGTCACGTCGAGGAAGGCCCTGGAGCTCAGAGGTTCCCCAGATGGTGACTTGCTGGCTACGGGGGTGAGGGGGCAGGTGTGTCAGCTGGCTCTGCCATCATTTCTGGCAAAGTCACTACTAATTGACAGATTCATCTTAGTTTAGGAATGGCAAAATGAGTGGTTCTCAAACTTCTTCCCTAAAGAATCATCTGGTTGTTTTTTTTTTTGAGACAGAGTTTCATGTTGTCGCCCTCGGTAGAGTACTATGGCATCACAGCTCACAGCAATCTCCAACTCCTGAGCTTAGGTGATTCTCTTGCCTCAGTCTCCCAAGCAGCTGGGACCATAGGCACTCACCACAACGCCCTATTTTCTTATTGCAGTTTGGCCGTGACTGGGTTTGAACCCGCCACCCTCAGTATATATGGCTGGCACCCTACTCGCTGAGCCACAGGCGCCGCCCTGTTTTGTTTTGTTTTTTTTGAGACAGAACCTCAAGCTGTCACCCTGGGTAGAGTGCTGTTGCATCACAGCTCACAGCAACCTCCAATTCCTGGGCTCAAGCGAGTCTCCTGCCTCCGCCTCCCAAGTAGCTAGGACTACAGGCACCCACCACAACGCCCGGCCATTTTTTGGTTGCAGCCGTCATTGTTGTTTGGCGGGCCCCGGGCTGGATTCGAACCCGCCAGCTCAGGTGTACGTGGCTGGCGCCTTAGCCGCTTGAGCCACAGGCACCGAGCCTGATAAGACTTCTTGTAAATACAATAGCAGCAACTTTCATTTGAGATGGTAAACTGAGAAACACATTTAAGAGTAAAGATGATGAGCTCTGTATTGCTGACTTTCAGCTGCACATGTGACTTCCAAGTATAGCTGTCTGCTGGTTTATTATGTGGGTCTAGAGCTTGGAAGAGAGACCTTGGTCAGAAACACAAATTTGACAGACAGTAACTAATAGGTGACAGTTGAAGCCATGATAATGGAGATACTGCCTAGAGAACAAAAGTAGGTCACCTAGACAGGGTCCCAGGGATGTGCAAATTATAAAGTTGATATAGAATGTTTTTTCGAAAATGGTATATACATTTTGAGATGGGAAGAGATAATTATAACTTCTTCTACCTATACTTTTTAAAAAGTCTTATTCTTTAAACAGTTTTTTGTGTTTTATATTGTACTTATTTTATGAGTGCAATCATACTTGTATATAATTTAGGAAACTTATACTAGAGTGTGAATGTTACAAGGGAATCCAAGGGAACAGTGTTTTAGGGAGAGTATGGTTCATGCTAAATTAGATTTGATTGATAGTTCAGTGATCAAGAAACATATTACTGATTGACATTTTAAAAATTATTCTTAATTGAAACATAATTATGTGGTACAGAGTGATTTTTTTTCCGAGTGATATTCTGATAACATATATACAATGTGTAATGATCAAATCAAGATAGTTAGCATATCTATTACCTCAAGTTTATCATTTCTTAATGTTGTGATCATTCAAATCTTCTGTTCTAGCTATTTGAAGGTATACAATAAATTATTATTAACTATAGTCATTATAAAGTGCTATAAAATGCAAGAACATATTCTTCCTATGTAGCTGTAATTTTGTACTCATTAACTAACCTCTCTTCCTAGTCTCCTCTTGTCCCTTATCCTTCTTAGCTTCTAGTAACCACTGTTTTACTCTCTATTTCTATGAGATCAACATTTTTAGCTTCTGCTTATGAGTGAGATCATGTGGTAGTTATTTTTCTGTTCCTGGCTTATCTTACTTAACATAACTCCAGGCTCATCCATGTTGAATGACAGAATTTTGTTCTTGTTTTGTTTTCTTTTGTTTTTGAGACAGTCTCACTTTGTCCTCCTGGGTCTAGTGTTGTGGCATCATAGCTCACAGCAACTTCAAACTCTTGGCTTTAAGTGATCTCTTGTCCCAGCCTTCTGAGTAGCTGGGACTACAGGCACCTGCCACAATGCCCAGCTATTTTTAGGGATGGGGTCTCATTCTGGCTCAGACTGGTCTTGAACTCCTGAGCTCAGGCAATCCACCGGCCTCAGCCTCCCAGAATGCTAGGATTACAGGTGTGAGCCACTGCACACTGCCCGATTTCATTCTTTTTTGATGGTTGAATAGTGTTCCACTGTGCATGTGTGTATCTTATTTTCTTCATCCACTCATCTATCGATACATACTTGAGTTGATTCCATGTCTTGGCTATCCTGAATAGTGCTATAGTAAACATTAGAACACAGATTTCTCTTTCTTTCCATACTAATTTTCTTTCCTTTGAGTATATACTCAGTAGTGGGATTGTTGGAATTTTCAAAATACTTATACACCATGCATTCTCAACAGGGATAATATTGACCCCAAAAGGGAGAAAATAGTTCTAGTTTTTATTTTGGGAGGAAAGAGGACTGCAAAGAATCTTAGACATTACATGCTTTGTGACTTCCAAAGCTCAACCCTACCCTACACAATTGTATTTATTTCTTTTGCTAGAGAGAAAATAAAGATTTATTTAAATTAAGTCTAGCCTGGGCCATAGTAAGACCCCATCTCTACAAAAACCATTCTAAAAATTAGCTGGGCATGATGGTACCTGTCTATAGTCCCAGGTACTGAGGAGACTGAGGCGGGAGGATCATTTGAGCCCAGGAGTTGAAGGCTGTAGTGAGCTATGATCATGCTGCTGCGTCTAGCCTGGGCAACAGAGTGAGACTCTTATCTCCGAAAAATGTGTGTGCATGTGTGTATATAAAACCATATTCTATATATGAGTATAATACCTGTACTATATCATGTAAGTATATACATATAGCTGTTTAAATTTTTCCTTGGAAGGGCAATAATAGAAACAAGAGATTAAGACACACCACAATAAACTGTACGAAAAGGGTTTTAAACAGTGATCTCTAGGGGAAGAGTGTGGGATTAGGCATTTGATTTTGAAGTACCCTAAATATTTCAGTGAATATTTTACATCGGGAATTTATAGTTTTATTTAGAATTAACATTTATATTGTCTCTATTACTCCTCAAAAAAATTAAAAAGAAAAAAAGAAGCATAATATTTCATCCTTTCATCCAGAGATAATGCTGTTAGCGTTTCGTAAAGTCTATTTAACAGTATACATTTTAATAAGTCCTATCTTTTCTACCTTCAAAATGCATTTGAAGTCAGACTACTTTTCACTATCTCCTACCACCTTAGTCTAAGTTCCAATTTTTTAAAACAGAAAAGTAGATTGTACCATAAATATTGTTATTTTCTCTCTGAACAAAGTATACGTAAAAGCCAACCTCTTGACTTTAACTGAAATAATTTTGGTTGAATAGGGTTTCTCATTTTCCTCTGTGGTGTCCATCTTGAAGTCCCTATTAAATTTCTGTATCTCCCTTCTTTATAATCAGACACCTAAATGTTTCCCCCTGAAGGCTATTTTTCAGTGCAGAGAATTTTTTCTTTGTCTTACATTTGCTTTGTCAGGATCCTTCTGCTTTGAATCCAGAGCATGATTAAGAACTAATTTAAAATTCATATCTAGTAGGTTTCTTTCATGTCTGCACGCTTCCTTATTCACAACATGATCTCCGCAGAGATCTCTGGCACAGACTTTTTGCTGAATCTTGTACGCTCTTCTTTTCTTTTGATCTTAATTTAGCTCCCTCTGTTTCTCTCTGATCTCCTCTCCATAAGCACATTGATTTAGAAACAGTTTATCAAGGATCAAAAAATCTTATTGCTGATCCTCACCTCCTCATTTTGTCTCCAAGGTACAGATAGACTGTATCTTCTTTTTTCTCAGATTTATCCCTATGATTTTGTATTTTGTTTATTTGTTTTGGGGATTATCTGTTTCTTTCGCTTTTCTTTCTTTCTTTCTTTCTTTCTTTTTTTTTGAGACAAATCTTACTCAGTGTTTTGTTATCAGTCTGGCTCACAGCAACCTCAAACTCCTGACTTCAAGTAATCCTCCTGCCTCAGCCTCCTGATGAGCTGGGACTATAGGTGCCCTCCATTGTGCACAGCCCATTTTCTATTTTTTAGTAGAGACTGGGGTCTGGCTCTTGCTCAGGTTGGTTTCAAACTACTGAACTCAAGTGATCTTCCTGTCTCAGCCTTCCAGAGTGCTAAGATTATAGGCGTGAGCCACTGGGCTGGCGCTGCTTTTGGTTTTGATTTTACATTTTACCATGTCTCTGTTTCCTCCAGTATTAACTTCTTTCTATTCTCCTTCCTTTCAGTAGTCTACTATCAAAAAATAAAAACCTAGGTTTTTTAATTTTCTTTTAAGTACTTTTCCTTCACACCTAGGTTTCAGTATGCTACCTTGTGTCTCTACTTTCCTGCTTATCTTCTGCTCCAACTCCCTGAAATCAAGCTTTGACTCATCTGAAACAGTTCTTGCTCACATCACTCTAATGACCCACCTACCAAATCCTTCTGCCCTCTTCTTAGACCCTGTTTTGACTTTTCTCCTCATAGGGTAATTGATCACTTCTGCTTTAATTCTCTCCTCTCTCAGAAATTCCCACTCTTCAGAATTGCTTCACTGATTCCTCCTCTTCTACCTCACCTTCCTTTTTAAATAATTTATGTATAAAATTTCAAACACATAGCAAACTACTGAACTCAAGGGTAGGAAAGAGAATCTTTGTATACCTTCTCATCCAGCTTTAGTAATTGCTAGCTTATGGCCGAATTTTCTTTGTAAATATCTCTATTCAGGCCTCTCTCTCCACTCTTAATTATTTCCTCCACTGACTTTTTTGTTTATTTATTTTTTAGTTTATTTTTTATCTTAGAGTATTACAGGGATACATGCATTTTAGTTGCATAGCTGGCATTTGTATGTTTTAAGTTGATGGTATAAGTGTGCCCTTCACCCAGACGTGTGGATTGTACCCATTAGATGTGGGATTAATTTGCCACACTCTCCCTCCTCCCATTAGATTTCCCTTGAGTTTTATTTCCATATGTACACATAAATGTTAATCAACTAGCTCCAAATTTAGGTTTTTTTTTTTTTGTTATTATAGATTTATTATAAAGAATACAGCTTAGCAATAGCCTACTAGAAAAATACATAGGTCAAAGTTCAGGAGGAGAGGGGTACAAAACTCTCATGTCCTCTCTTGGTGAGCCACCCTCTCAGAGCCTCATGTGTTCATCACCTTGGAAGTAGTCTGAACCTTGTCATTTAGGATTTTAATTGAGGTTTCATTACTTAACACATGACTGATTAAATCATTGACTATTGGTGATTGAGTTCTAGCCCTTCTCCCCTCCTGGAGGTCAAGAGGTGGGATTGAAAGTTCCAGCACTGTAATCACAAGATTGGTTCCTCTAGCCAATAGCTCTCATCTGGAAGCTATCTAAAAGCAAGAAATTAGCCTAAATGCAGATATGGCTGAATGGAGCTTAATATAAATAACAAAAGAGGTCTCTCACCTCTGTCACTCAGATAATTACAAAGGTTTTAGAAGCTCAATGCTAGTAGCCAGAGCTGGATAAAGACCAAATGTGGTATATATTTCTTTCTTTCTTTTTCTTTTTTGTTAAGAAAAGGGGTCTTACTCTGTCATCCAGGCTGAATTGAAGCTGTATAGTCATGCCTCACTCCACCCTGGCTCACTCCACCCTCAACTTCCTGGACTCAAGCAATCCCTTCTGCCTCAGAGTTGCTGAGATGACAGGCATTAACTTTGCATTTGGGATATTTCTTATCTTATCACAATGTCACACATCTTACCTTGGATCCATTTTGAAGTTTTATTTCTCAACAGATATTTATGAGTGCCTCCATATATGAGAACAAAACAGGCTAAAAAGTGCGAGATCTTTTTTTTTTTTCTTTTTTGAAATAGAATTTTACTTTGTTGCCCTTGGTAGAGTGCTGTGTTGTCATAGCTCACAGAAACCTCAAACTCTTGGGTTCAAGCGATTCTCTTGCCTCTTGCCTCTTTGCCCTTGTGGAAAGGTTAAATGCCTATTTACAATTTCCTCACCTCCTGGGCACTTGTCCTCATTTTCCCCAGATGGTGTTCTAAAGTTCTCAGTTCTCTAAAGAACCTTGCACCTGATGTACCATGTGTGCAGCAGAGCTTCATGAGATGTTGATTCCCTCATTCGCAGAGTGGCTTGCCTGATTTTGGTGGGGGAAGCCTTGTGTGTTTACCTCTTGGACTGTAAAAAAGTCGTCATGCTTCTCTTTGCCCCGTGATGTGAAACGTTTGAGAGCCCACTGACTCAGAAGACCTGTGCCATGGACTGTTGTCACCCTCCTATCCCACTCGGTTATCCACAGCTCTTAAATATCTGCCACCTTTTCCATTTCGCTTGCCCCTAAATAATTGTGCATTGCTGGAAGAAATCACATTACAGAGCAGAGTTCCACCATCAGTACACAGTCACCAAACTCAGATGCACCCTCAATATTCCATGCAGTCAATCTCATTGCAGTCCTCTGTTTAATGCCTCCCCTTCTCATTTTCCAAAGTGGAAAGCATCTTAGTCTGTCTCTTGTTGCTTATAATAAGTTACCTGAAACTAGGAAATTTATAGAGAACTTATTTCTTATAGAGTCTGGGAAGCCCAAAGTCAAGGGAGGTGTATCTGGTGAGAGCCTTCTTCCTGGTGGGGACTCTATAGTGTCCCAGAGTGAGGCAAGGCATTGCATGGTAAGGGGGCTAAGCATGCTAATGTTCATTCCAGTTTAGTATTAAGTACATGTTCCTCCACTGACATTTAAGTAATGACATTCTCCTAGGTCCATCTTCAATATTATTTTCTTTTCATGCCATGTGCAATATAGGGGAAAGCTCATATATGCTGACAGCTTCCACCACCTCCAGATGCTAATACCTAAATCTATTTCTTTACCCTAGATCTTGCTCTTAAGCAAGAGATTTATATTGACTGGCTTAGATAATCTCCACTTGGGTACCCCACAGGTTTTAGAAACGTAAGTTTAAATGACCCATCTTTCATTGCCCACCTGCTGCTCCTGAAGTTCCATTTTGGTTGAGCAATCTCCATCTTTCTAGTCTTCATAAATATTCGTAGTCCTAGTCCTTCATAAAGGTACATTTCTACTTGCTCAGCAGATTACATTAGTTTTCTTGCTACTGCTGACTCTTTATTCCTCTACTACTACAGCCATAGAAAAGTCCCTTTCACTTAAATGTTTTTTGATAAATTCTTAACTGATTACGTTGCCTGCAGGCTCCCCACCACCCCACACATTATTCATCTTCCCCATTGCTATAAGAGTGATTTTCCTGAAGTCTAAGCTTAATTGTGATCTTCTGTCATTAAAACTCCTCAAATGGTTGGCTCTTATCTATACATGAATTAAGACTTACCTTGATCTGGCCCTTGTATTATTTTCCATTCTTACCTCCTCTCTCCTGAATGCTCACTTTTTATTCAGAGGATAGAAAACATTCTGTCTGGAATGCTCTCTGCTCATCTCTGTTCCCTGTCTATATGGTGAGCCCATCTCTACATACGGGCTATAAGATCCTGATTCTTTACAACAGAGTAAATACTATGAAAATGTTATTATCTCTCTTGTTTACATGAGGAAATCAAAAGCTCAGAAAGATGAAGTCACCTTCCCAGTGTCACAGTGGCAAGTAGCTGACTTTAGATCTAAGTTAAGGTTATTTGGCTTCAAAACTCACACTTTTTTTGCTATGCCCAATGTAAGAATGTTAGCTGGAAGTTTGAACCTTATTTTTTGTGTGCAGCAAGAAGCTATGAAATATATTTGAGCAAGGAAATCCATGATCAGTTACTTCTGTTTTATAAAGAAACTAAAGAATATATGCTTTGAAAGCCATCTGTTTAAGTTATTCTAAGTTTTTCTCTATGTGTTTAATTATGTCAAAATCAATGACTAAAGCAAAATCAAAGACCAAAGTAGAATTCTACGTAATAAATTTATATAAATGTTTTGATATTCTTATTTATTTTTATTTTTCATTCTTATGTATACTATGTGGCTTATTTTTGTTTCATTATCAGCTTATATTAGTCTCAGCCAAAGGTCCAAATTGTATTATTTTTTAAATTTAGAGTTACAATGTTGTTTCTATTTATAACCATAAAACAATGCCAAGAAGTTGCTTTAAATTGCAAATGTTGGTGGGAGTCTCTCTGAGCCTTTTCTCATTTGGGGACTGACCAAAAATAAAAACTTGCAAATGTTTCCCTGAATTGATCTGATGACAAGATTCTATTGACTTTAATGAAAGTAAGACAGCATTAAGTGTAGATTATAAATAGATTAATGTAAAGTATATTTCCAGTTGAAATTTAGTTGAATTATTATACTTAATTTTGTTTCAAAATATTTAGGAGCAAATATGTAACGTTTAGCTAACTTGCCCTGAAACATTGAGAAAAAGGATTTTTATGTATCTTCATATTTTATTTTGTGCAGAAAATTATGTTTATGTCATATATTGCAGTTTTGACAATAAAATTTGTGATAATTCTGTTATTTTTATGTTTTGGCAGAATATATATATACACACACATATAATAAATACAAATGTATATATTTATAGAGATAGATTTAGAAAATCTTTGTTTTAACATACTATCCTATTCCTAAATCTACTTTTTGGGTTACCATCTCTGTACTTTTCCCATTTCTCTGAATCTACTTCATCTCTCTTTTTTCTCCCCTATAAATACTTTTCACATTGTTTCTTGTTTTAACAACTGTGTGTCTTTGGTATAGGACTCTACCTTTTAATTTTAACTTTGGTAAGTTCTTGAGATTTACTGACTGACTGATTCATCTATTTAACAATTATTGTATTAGATTCTTTAGAGAAATAAAACCACTAGGAGAATTTCATATAAATATGTATTTTATATGTGTGTATGTGTCTGTGTATCACACAATGTCCATACAATTCATGTGCAATTTTAAATTGCCCATGAACTTCATGGCCGCCCTGTCTTATAAGGAATTGGCTAATGAGATTGTGGAGACAAATCCCAACATTATAGCTGACAAGTTAGAGAGTCAGGACAGCCAGTGGTATGTAACCACAGGCCAAAGGACTATAGGATCAACACCCAGAAAAAGATGATATTTCAGTTCAAATCCAAAGGGAGGAAAGTAACTGATGTCCCAGGTCAAAGGCAGGCAGAAGGAATTCTGTTTTACTCAGTCTTTTTGTTTTAATAAGGCCTTCAACTTATTAGAAGAGGTCTAACCATGTTGGAGGGGGGACAACCTGTTTTATTCAGTATCCTTATTTAATTGTTAATCTCATCCAAAGATAACTTCACAGACACATTCAGACCCATATTGCCCCAATATGTGGTCAATCCAGTCAGGTTGACTCATAAAAATGTCATAAAAATATTTATTTAGGTAATGCTATGAAAATGATGAACAAATTACTTATTTTGATTATAAATTACAAATATTTTTAGCAATGTTGATAAACATACATATAGTACCTACTGTGCCAGGCACTATTTTTAGTAATTCATAAATGAACGCACTCATTTGTGGTGGCATGTACCTGTAGTCCCTGCTATTCAGGGACTGAAGCCAGAGAATTGCTTGAGCCCAGGAGTCCAAGGTTGCAGTAAGTTCTGATGAGACCACTGCACTCTAGTCTGGGTAACAGAGCATGACCCTGTGTCCCCTGCATCCCTCCAAAATTTAGCTCATTCAATCCTCATAACTAATTTATGTGATGTATTTCCATTTTATAGATGAGCAAACTGAGGCATGGAGAAATTAAGAACCTTATCCAAAGTCACATGGCTAGTAAGTGATAGAGTCAACATTCTAACCTAGTATTCTGGATTTAGGGTTCCTCTTCTTAACCACTACTCTGTTCCTTTAATAAATAAGAAAATATTATGATGGGGAATATTGAATACTATGTTTATAAAAGAGTGCACCTAACCTAGGGGAACCAACAGATGGGGCACCTAAACTGAACTCCAAAAAAGGTACAAGTTTTAAAAGGTGATAACTGAAAAAAATAACAAAAAAATTAAAGAATCTGAAAGAATTTGAATGTAGTTTAGACCTTTGACCTCAGTGGTGTGTAACAAGAGAAGGAGCTGGGATAGTCAGGTCAGTAAGAGCTTTTTATGTTTTTTTAAGGGAGAATAATAATGTATCAATAAGAGAGACCTTGGGTAAAACCCCAGTTATATTCTCTGTATAATTATGAGCTAGTTGCCTTATATCTTTGAGTCTTTGTTATCTCATGCTAAAAAGGAACTAAGAATGCCTACCTTCTAAGATAGTTCTTATTTTGTGCCTTTTATGTCTGCCACATTTTAGATAAAAAGGACAAAATGGGCTCTGCGCCCATAGCACAGTGATTATGGTGCTAGCCACATACACCGAGGGTGGTGGGTTCAAACCCCGCCCACGCCAGCTAAACAGCAATGACAACTGCAACAAAAAATAGCCAGGAATTGTGGTGGGCGCCTGTAGTCCCAGCTACTTGGGAGGCTGAGGCAAGAGAATTGCTGAAGCCCAAGAGTTTGAGGTTGCTGTGAGCTGTGATGTCAGCACTCTACCAAGGGCAACATAGTGAAACTCTGTCTCAAAAAAAAAAAAAAGACAAAATGAAGTCTGTGCTTTCATGGAGCTTTCATTCTATTGGTTGCTGTAAGATTTAAATGAGATATAACAGGCCCGGCACAGTGACTTACCCCTGTAATCCTAGCACTCTGGGAGGCCGAGGTGGGTGGATTGCTTGAGCTCATGAGTTTGAGTTCAACCTGAGCAACAGCAAGACCCTTGTCTCTTAAAAAGAAATAGCTAGGCGTTTTTAGCAGGTGCCTGTAGTTCAGCTGCTTGGGAGGTTGAGGCAAGAGGATCACTTGAGCCTAAGAGTTTGAGGTTGATGTGAGTTATGATGCCATAGCACTCTACCAAGGGCGACAAACTAAGACTGTCTTTAAATAAATAAATACATCAATAAATAAGGTGTGACAACATCCAGTAGTGCTTATTACATAATGGACATTCAGAAAATGTTAATTACTTGGCCAGTGTTCACATACATTCTAGAGTATGAACAATTTGAGTTTTTCTCTTACTAAGTTCAAGGTACATACCTTATGGCCTTGAAGTTTTGAGTGATTTCATCACTAAGAAGGAAGAAATAGCCAGATTATCTGGCAGTCAGTGTTTTCTTTCAAAAAGGATATGTCTAAGATTTAAAATTTTCTTTGGCAATTCTTAAAAGCCTTGAAAAATTCCTCTTATTTCTAAAAACCTATTTTGTTAAATCTATGGGGTTATAAAGATGACATGCCTCAAACTGATATATTGTTAATTGTAGGAATAGATATGATGCATCCAAGAGAAATACAAGAAAATGCTATACAAGCTGTGATAATAGTTTGTACAGAGCTTAATAATATGCACGGCATTTGAGTAGTCACTTATACTTGGCAAAACAGGGGTATATTTAATGTAGATTTGTTTATTCTCAGAAATAAGCAGTTAAGCAGTTAACACTCCCTAGCTACAACCTAAAATTTGCCTTATAAATGCAAGCGATGTGGCCTAATTGTGTGTGCCCTCCCTCGTATTAAGGGAGTTGTGAGGAGAGTGCTTCTTGGAACCCTGCTAACATGAAGTTGTTAATTGGTTTGGTCTGCATATGAAAACAAGCACTTAAAACATAAATCTGAATAGAAAAGAATGTTGCCCACAAACAGACTGTCCAATCCTCCATCCTTTTTAGTTGATACATTTGCTTCTGTATCCAATTCAGTCCAAATGAAGAGGAGACTTCTTCGACTATCCAGATGGATCTAAATGTGAACTTTAAGACATACAGTGTTCCTTTAGCCCAATTTAGCCAATTTAGAATTCCACATATCTTAAATAAATTGCTTAGCAAAAAATTAATATACAGTTACAAAGATTTATTTTAAAAAGGGCTATATGTAATGATATCTGAATTAATATTATTATTAAATCTTAGAGATAACTATATAGTATGACCCAAGTTATGCAGTCATCACTCCCTTAATAAATTGTACCAGTGCTGATTATTCTGTTGCCTTCCCAATTATTAGCTGGTATTCTTAGTCTGTATTAAATTAATATGCCAGTACTACAAAGTGGTAGTACTTAAGTTTAATCTAAAGGCTTACCCTTCACAGCTGGTACTTACTTAAAAAATGTAATTATATTACAGTATATTCACATCTTTTTGTTGTTTTTATTTAATTTACAAATTCATAAAGTTTAGAACGTTGGATAAATTAAGATTCTAAATTAGTGCTGTAAGACAGTATTCTCAGAAGATATATTTTCATTTTTGCCTTTGAAAAATGAAAAATATGAGGTCATGTGAGATTAAAACTGGAAAAAAAAACCTCAAATGTAACCTTTGATACAATTAAAATCAGAATATATAGTACTCAAACCACTAGGAAAGATGAAAGCAAATAAAAGTAATCCATAGAACAAACGTAGAAAACCAAAGGAACAAAGAAAGCATAAAATGAGATGATAAAAGCAAGAACAATCTATTAAATAAATCTGGGTTATAATAATAATACCTTATTAAAGATGAAAATTGTGTTTAAAAATAGAATTAAAGTATGTTATTTTAAGAGTCACATTAAGGCTCGGCGCCTGTGGCTCAACGGGATAAGGCACCAGCCACGTACGCCTGAGCTGGCGGGTTCGAATCCAGCCCGGCCCGCCAAACAACAATGACGGCTGCAACCAAAAAATGGCCAGGCGTTGTGGCGGGCACCTGTAGTCCCAGCTACTTGGGAGGCAGAGCCCAGGAATTGGAGGTTGCTGTGAGCTGTGATGCCACGGCACTCTATCCAGGGTGACAGCTCGAGGCTCTGTCTCAAAACAAAACAAAAAAAAGGCTCGGCGCCTGTGGCTCAAGCGACTAAGGCACCAGCCACGTACACCTGAGCTGGCAGGTTCGAATCCAGCGCGGGCCGCCAAACAACAATGACAGCTGCAACCAAAAAAATGGCCGGGTGTCGTGGCGGGCGCCTGCAGTCCCAGCTACCTAGGAGGCAGAGGCAGGAGACTCGCTTGAGCCCAGGAGTTGGAGGTTGCTGTGAGCTGTGATGCCACGGCACTCTACCCAGGAGGACAGCTTGAGGCTCTGTCTCAAAAAAAAAAAAAAAAAAAAAAAATATAAATAAATTAAAGGCCAGGCGTGGTGGCTCACACCTGTAATCCTAGCACTCTGTGAGGCTGAGGCGGTTGGATTGCCTGAGCTCCTGGGTTTGAGACTACCCTGAGCAACAGTGAGACCTTGTTTTTAAAAAATAGCTGGGCATTGTGGCGGGTGCCTGTAGTCTCAGCTACTCAGGAGGCTGAGACAAGAGAATCGCTTCAGCCCAAAAGTTTCAGGTTGCTGTGGGCTGTGATGCCGTGGCACTCCACCGAGGGTGACAAAGTAAGACTGTCTCAAAAAATATATATATATGTATATATAAATAGCCGGGCGTAGTGGGTGGCACCTGTAGTCCAGCTACTTGGGAGGCTGAGGCAAGAGAATCGCTTAAGCCCAAGAGTTTGAGGTTGCTGTGAACTGTCATGCCACGGCACTCTACTGAGGATGACATAGTGAGACTTTGTCTCAAAAAAAATTATATCTTTATGACTGTTAGCATAAAGGTGAACATATTGACTAAACATTTTCTTGGACCTAAAATCTCATTTGTTTTTTTTTTTTGAGACAAGTCTCACGCTGTCACCCTGGGCAGAGTGCCCGGGCATCATCCTTGCTCACAGCCTCAAATTCCTCAGCTCAAGTGATCCTCTTGCTTCAGCCTCCTGAGTAGCCAGGACTACAGGTGCCCACCACCGCACCTGGCTAGTTTCTTCTTTTTCTTTTCTTTTTAGGCAGAGTCTCACTTTATCACCCTTGGTAGAGTGCTGTGGCTCCTAGCTCACAGCAACCTCAAACTTTTGGGCTCAATGATTCTCTTGCCTGAGCTTCTCCAGTAGGTGGGACAACAGGTGCCCACCAAAACATCCAGCTATTTTTTTTTTTTTTTTATTCTTTTTGTGACAGAGTGGTCGGGCTCGAACCCGCCACCCTCAATGTATGTGGCCAGCACCCTTATTCACTGAGCGACAGTCGCTGGGCCAGTACAGCTATTTTTAGAGATGGGGGTCTCACTCTGGCTCAGGCTGGTCTGGAACTCCCGTGATCTAGCAATCCGCCTGCCTTGGCTTCCCAGAGTGCTAGGATTATAGGTGTGAGCCACTGTGCCTGGCTAGTTTTTCTTTTCTTTTCTTTTTTTTTTTTTTTTTTTGCAGTTTTTGGCTGGGGCTGGGTTTGAACCCGCCACCTCCGGCATATGGAGCCAGCTTCCTATCCTTTGAGCCACAAGCACCGCCCTCTTTTCTTTTCTTTTCTTTCTTTTTTTCTTTTTTTGAGACAGAGTCTCAAGCTGTCGCCCTGGGTATAGTACTGTGGTGTCATAGCTCACAGCAATCTCCAAGCGATCCTCTTGCCTCAGTTTTTCTGGTTTTAGTAGAGATAGGGTCTCGCTTTTTGCTGGTCTCGAACTCGTGAGCTGAAGCAATCCATCTACTTCAGCCTCCAGAGTGCTAAGATTACAGGCATAAGCCACCATGCCCAGCCAGTTTTTCTATTTTTATTGTACTAAATTTTTTTTTTTTTTTTTTTTTGGTAGAGACAGTCTCATTCTATCGCCCTCAGTAGAGTGCCATGGCACACAGCTTACAGCAACTTCCAGTTCCTGGGCTTAGGCGATTCTCTTGCCTCCCGAGTAGCTGGGACTACAGGCACCCGCCACAACGCCTGGCTATTTTTTTTTTTTTTCAGTTTTTGGCCAGGGCTGGGTTTGAACCCACCACCTCCGGCATATGGGGCTGGCGCCGCCCCCATTTTTCTATTTTTAGTAAAGACAGAGTCTCATTCTTGCTCAGGTTGGTGGTTTTTCTTTTTTTTTTATGAGACAAAGTCTCACTCTGTCACCTTGCATAGAGTGCCATG
The DNA here is from genome assembly GCA_963574655.1 of Perodicticus potto. Taxonomy (NCBI): domain Eukaryota; kingdom Metazoa; phylum Chordata; class Mammalia; order Primates; family Lorisidae; genus Perodicticus; species Perodicticus potto. Next base: position 415 of record CAUYRH010029949.1, on the reverse strand, counting down.
GCATTATAGGTCACAGCAACTTCAAATTCTTGAGCTCAGTGATCCTCATGCCTCAGCCTCCCAAGTAGCTGGGACTACAGGTACCCACCACCATGCCCAGCTAGTTTGTTTTGTTTTGTTGTTTTGTTTGGTAGAGACCAGATCTTGCCCTTATTTAGGCTGGTCTTAAATTCCTAAGTTCAGGTGATCTACCTGCCTTGGCCTCCAAGAGTGTTAGGATTTTTTTTTTTTTTTTGAGGCAGAGCCTCAAGCTGTCACCCTGGATAGAGTGCAGTGGCATCACAGCTCACAGCAACCTCCAATTCCTGGGCTCAAGCGAGTCTCTTGCCTCCGCCTCCCAAGTAGCTGGGACTACAGGCGCCCGCCACAACGTCCGGCCATTTTTTGGTTGCAACTGTCATTGTTTGGTGGGCCC
>CAUYRH010029948.1:0-19146 GCA_963574655.1 Perodicticus potto | reverse complement strand
GGGCTTCATATACAATCTAAGATAATTTCATCCATCTATTCGACATAACATTCGTGAGATTTTCTCATTTACTGTGTGAGAACATTTGTGTTCTGCATTTAGTAGTTTTCTCCTGACCCTTCAAAGAAATCTGTATATTATTTTTAAAAGAACTCGAATCTCTTCCAAAAATATAATGTGGGTCACAAGAGTGGGCTCTTATATTAGATTCTTAAACTATATAGTAATTTTCCATTAACCCATGTATATCAGAACACGAAGCCACAATTTTCATTTATTGTACTTAATTTTTGAGATGCGTGCAGTTTCACCAACTTAAGAACTTTCTTCTCCCTCCTTCCCTGTGGTACCTATTCTTATCCAAAGAGCTACCTATGTTTGCAATCTACACTTTTTCATATTTCCTATTAAAGAATTCTCCTAACTACTTCCACTAGAACCAGACCAGCCAGTAATATAACCTGAGTAAACAAGCTCTTGGCTTCTGTATTCCTCCTGCCACTCTGCTCCAAGGTCATACAGAAGCACAATGGCCTCACATCCCTCTACTCTGACTAGAGTAGACTACTCTTACTTTGCTTCTTTGAAAGTGAAATTACTTGACTCTTCAATCTGAACATATCTTCTTTTTAAATGTTTTTCAGTGAGATTAATCATAGTTACATGTTAGAAAAATAAGCAATTTTAATATTTCTTATTAAGACATAAGACAATAAGCAATTTTCCTGATTCTTTAAAAATGATCTGCACCTGTAAAATATGAAGGCATAAGCACATAATAATAAGTTAATATAAATATTGTAATTGAACCTTTTCACACCTTAACCTGCTGTTTACTATATTTGCCAAATTAAGGCCAACTGTTTTAATGAAAACAATAGCAATATTTTTAAAACATACAATGGTTAGTACCTGAAGGTAGTTTATTTCTACTTCCACAATAGGTCATCCTGATTGGTGGACAACTTTCCACGAGTGGTTGTTCAAGGACTCAAGCACCTTTTATTTTGTTCTTCAAATACCCTCAACTGAAGGCAATGAAAAAAGAAAGAAAATTAGAGAAGCACATATAGGACAGTTCTCAAAGAAATAAAGATCCTGTTCCATTGGTTTGAACTCAGTCCCATAACACATTAAGAGTAAGGAATGCAGAAAATGTGTTCTGGCTGTGGAATTAAGAAGTCAAGTTTGAAGACTAACAAGTCAATCTCTGCCAAATTTACTTTCTGTTAGAAAAATTCCATTAGCTATTCTTTGACAATTTGCTAGGAACAAATCTTAACTTTCCTTCATCTGAGCATGCCTTTGTTTCCCCTTTATTCATGGAGGATATTTTTGCTGGATATAGAATTTAGAGCTAATAGAACATTTCTTTTAGTCATTGAAAAACATATCACTCTATCTTGCCTCCATGATATCAGATGAAAAATACCCTGTCATTAGAATTCTTGTTTCTCTATAAATAATGTGTCATGGTTTTCTGTCTGCTTCAGGATTTTTTTTTCTTTAATTTTCAGAGATTTTAATTATGATGTGCCTTGGCAGGGATTTCTTTGGATTTGTCCCATTTGTGGTTTACTCAGCCTCTTTAACCTATGTTTGTGTCCTTTGCAAAGTTGTGAAGTTTTCAGACATTGTTTTCCTTTAAATCTCTTTTTAGTCTCACTTTCTCTTTTCCTTCTGTCACTTTGATGATATAAATGTTAGCCCTTTTGCTTTTATCTTATAATTCCTCAATATTTTGTTACTTATTTCCCAGATTATTTTCTCTCTATTGATCAATTTGGGTAAATTCTGTTAATCTGTCCTCAAGTTCACTGATTGCACCCACTTTCTCATCTACTCTATGGCTGAGGCCATCCTGTAAGGTTATTTCAGTCATTTTATTTTTCAACTCTAATATTACCATGTGGATCCTTTTTATAACTTTGCTGATATTTTTCTAACTTTTCATTTATTTCAAGAGAATTTGTTATTGCTTGTTGAAACATTTTTATGATGGCTTCCTTAAAGTCTATATCAGAGAATTTCGACCTCTGAAGCATCTCTGTTAAATTATTTGATTATTCCAGTTGTGATTTTTGTGTGTTCTTGGTAAAATGAGAGATTTTCTATTGTATACTTGACATTTTGTATATTACATTATGAGACCCTGGATCCTATTTAATCCTCATTTTTAAACCAGCAGCCCACATTTTAAGGCATAGCATGAGGACTAAGTGAGCAACGTGGGTTGGGGTGAGGCCTGAGAAGTTGAGTTTTTCTGATAGGTCCCCAGGCATTTCTCATGCTATTGAGCCAAGAGTTGCATTTTGAGAATAACTGAGGAAATATACCTGAATTAGATGGAAGGAAGCCTGCATTTCCATGTTAGAGGATTTTACTTCCCACTGATCCCTGACAGAATGATACCACCAAAAGTGGGGCACAGACTTTTCTTATTGACACAAAGTAGGGGTGCTAGTGCGTTTTCCTTCTCTCTGGCCCTTGCTGACCTCAGGGAAGAGAGAAGTGGAGGGATGACTCATTCTGGATTGTTGTTAGAAGGTAGAAGTAACTCAGCTGTCTGCTAGGACCTTCTAATACGAAAAGAGGGAAAAGGAGGAAATAGGGAGATTAGACTCACCTCCCACCACCCCATTATGTCTCATGGTAACAAGTTTGGGGATTCCATCATTGTTTAAGGTCTCAATTCATGGCTTCTAGAGTCACTGTAGCATTCAAAAAGAGCAACTAAGGGCCTTGATTTTCTCAAACCATCTTCAGTTAAGACCTTCCCACAGATCTACTACATTCTGGTGGATCTGTCCAGAATCTTGAAGCTGGCTCCAAGTCCAGTTTCTCATTTGTCACCCTCTCTACTACCAGTTATACCTGACAGTCTCATATGTTTTACAGTAAAGATACCAGAGTAAATGTCATTAATTAAATTAAGTATGGTAATTTTAATGGCATAAAATAATACCAAAAGACCTTCTAAAGATTAATGATTCACTTAGTATGATGGTTAAGTTTACATGTCAACTTGTCTAGGCTATGGTGTCCAGATGTTTAGTCAAACACTAGTCTACATGTTGCTGTAAAGGTATTTTCTAAAATGTTATTACTACTTAAATACAGTAGAACCTCTATAGTTGACCATCTGTCTACACTGATCACCTCCTTAAGTAGACCTCGTTTTCATAGATTGGACATGTACCACATGTATATATGAGTATAATAGGCCTAGTTCCTAATGTTGACCACCTCCATATGTTGACCAGTTAGCTACAAGTCATTTAATGGTCAACTTACACAGGTTCCACTGCAATTAGACTCTGAGTAAAGCAAACTTCCTTCAATAATGAAGGTGAGCTTTATCCTATTAGTGGGATACATTAACAGAAAAAAGAATGAGAGGCTTTGGAGGAGGAGGGAATTTAGCCTCTAGACTTCTTCTGGGCTCAAGGTGCAGTATCAACTCTTTAGGGTCTCTAGCCCACCAGCTTGCCTTGCAAATTTGAAAATAAATGTCTATCTCTCTCTGTATGTTTGTGTGGTGTGTATACATATACATATTAGAGACCAACATACCCAGAATATATATATATATATATATATATATATATACACACATATATAGTTAGATAGCTAGATATAAATATAGATCGGATATGGGATATGCAATGATTAGTATACATGGAGAAGTAAATAAAATAAAATATCAGTGACTGGATTAAAAGCTTTAGATGCCCTGTTAAAATTATTCTATGAGCTAAGTATTAATATTTCCACTTTTAATATGAGGAAATTGAGTTACAAAGAAATTTAATACCTTTTTGATAAGGCTTTGGTATTTGATTTAAGTACAAATTCGGTGACTACAAAGTCTCCTAACCATTACAGCACAAGATCCGAATTAAAATCCAAAACTTTGTGGTAACAATGCAAGAGTTGCAATATTTTATTTATTTATTTTTTTATTCAACACAGGGACTTTGCACCTAGGCAAGTCTTGAACTCCTGGCCTTCAGAAATCCTCTTGCCTCAGCCTTTCAAAGTGCTAAGATTATGGGCATGAGCAACTGCTTGCTTTTTTCCCGTCAGCCTTTAAGGCTTAAATCTTGAACATGAGCACATTTTTCTCTCCTGCTCCATGTCATGTAATGTAAATACACAGATGAATTATGTAAGGTCTCAACCCTATAGAATTAACTGATGTGGACATTTGTCCTACTAAGTTTCCTTTATTTTTTTTTTTTTTATCTTTATGACTGTATTCCTGAGTAGTGAGACATAATAGGACTTCTTTACTATTGATACAAGAGAGAATAAAAGGAAATTTTAACCATAGTGTTACCTTTTTAAATCATTTATGCTGTTTAGCATTATCAGTTAGTCAACAAGTGGTTGAGAGTTTATTCTTTTTCCTGTCCTATTTCTGTAGCCAAGAAAATACAGATATATTAGATACACTACCTTGTGAAGGCATTTAAAGACTTTGGGGGTGGGGCACATTTAACATAAGTAAAGAAATTAGAGAGCAGCATAACCCAAAACTCACTTAATTGACAAATTATTCAGAAAAGCGAGTTTACGGATGTAATGGAATAGCAATAAAGGAAATCATCTCAGACTTTGAGCCAATAAGATTAGGAAGTAAAAAGGATGCATGAGATCTATTTTGTGCATTATTTTAGGTCAGTGTTTCTCAAACTTCATCGGACATCAAAACCACCTGCAAGTCCTGTTAAAACACAGATTCCCTTCTATATATGCACAAGAATGTTGATAGACTAGTTTCAATTTAATAAAATAAGCATCTTTTCTTTATAAATTAAAAGAAAAAACAAAGACTGCTGACACTGCACTCCCAGAGTTTCTGACTCAGTAGGTCTGACATGCAGCCTGAGAATCTGCATTTCCCAAAGGGCTGCTAATGCTATTGGTCTGAGGACCACATTTTAGGAGCTGCTGATCTATCTGGGTATTTTTATAGTGTCTGAGTCTGCTGCCACCTTACCCATTTCCGAGATCAAGTTATAATACCTGCAGTTAGCTTTCAGGTCTTCTGACTTTTCTTTTTCCTTTTGAAATTCGTAGCTCACCCAGCAAAAAAATAGACCCTCATAACAAACTCTGAACTATGCCACTTCAAAGAAAAATGGGGTGGCAAAATGGAAAACTGACTGCCTGGATGAAACCAACATTGGATGCTGTGTTTGAAAATAATGCAATCTTTGATACTTTCATATACAAATCCAACATCAAAGTGAACACCCATGTTCCATCAGATTCCTTCTTCCTAGTAAGAGATGAAAAGTTTGTCTGGTGTTATTTCTCTTAACATGATAATTAGACAGTGTGATAATACAGTTTTCCTGGTGTTTATAATCCTTGATCATATATTGTAATCATAAATATAGGCCACAGACTCAATGACTTAATGGCAACCTTGATGGTAGACTTACAGAGGAAAACCTCAAGCTATCTGCAGGGTAGAAAAAGAGTCTTTTGAACGTATTTTAAAAGCAACCTATGAAACATTTAGAAATATATTGACATGCTGGTCCTCAATCTACCCTAATACACCTTTACACATGTTCAATTTAACATGTCCTGTCATTTCATCTTCATCACACTAAACTCCCCAACAGTTTTAAAAGCCCAGATCAGGTTTTTTCAATCTATTGACCCATTATTTCTCTTGCTGACACTCATTTATTTATATTTATTAAACACATTGTATATACTAGTTTTGATGCTAAATGGTAAACCTACAAAGGCAAATGAAATACGAAAGAAATACCCTATGGTGCGGGAGACAGATTTGTAAAAATTTTTTAAATGTAATAAAGTATTAGGTAGATGTCAGGCTACCACAGAAATATAATGATCACATTTTGAATTAAAGAAATATAATGATCACATTTTGAATTAAAGAAATACAATCCACCCTATCTGTTTTTACATTATTACTTAAAATGTCACGAGCAAATTCTACCTTCTGCAAATGCAATATGTTCCATGTATTCAATATAAATCGTTTCTCAATAAATGTTAAAATAATCATTGCATTATACATTTAACATTAAACTTGTCTTATATAAAGCTTACATATTTGAAAAACTCCTTCCATTACAGTGAGAGCATAGGAAAAGAAAAGGCATCAAGTGGAAAGTAACCCCATCATTCCAACAGATCGAAGAGTTTAAGATATGTATGCTCTGAACAAATAAAATATATTAGTTTTATTTATTTATTTATTTTTGAGACAGAGTTTCATTATGTCACCCTTGGTAGAGTACTGTGGTGTCACAGCTCACAGCAACCTCAAACTCTTAGGCTTAAGTGATTTTATTGCCTCAGCCTCCCAAGTAGCTGGGACTATAGGTGCCCACCACAACTCCCAGCTATTTTTGTTTTTGTTATTTTAGTTGCAGTTGTCATTGATGTTTAGCTAGCCCAGGCCCGGTTTGAAACAGCCAGCCTCAGTGTAGGTGACTGGTGGTATAACCACTGTGCTATAGGCGCCAAGACGATATATTAGTTTTAAGCCATAGATAATGATTAACATTAGATCTGGATAACAAAGTGATCTCAGCAGTGTCCAGATATTTTTTTAGGGCCCTCCCCTCCTTGACCTAACACTAACTAAAAGAAAGGGAGGGCACAGGAATTTCCCAGTGTCTTGGTGGATTGAAATTAATAATTTTTAAGATCTATAGGCTAGTTATTACCTGGCTATATTGCTGAGGGTTGTATGTATATTATGAACTGTACTAGTAATTACACAAAGACTTTAAACCTGTCTCTCCTAATTTTTCTACAGTGTTAAGAAATCCTATGATAGAAAAACACTTTTAGATGTATTAAGTACCACAAGGGCATCTGTAGGCACTTCTCTGGTCTCTAGATTATGTGAAAAAGCTACCCAACACCTATCTAATTGAGAGTAATAACTGGAACAGCTCCATTCCACCTGCCCTGGGCCAGCCACCATCTCTTGCAGTGGAGCCATATCTCAACAGTATTGGTCACAGAATCATTTAATTATTCATATAAATCCCAGCTTTCTCTTTGGAAGAAGTTTGCAGTTCAAATGCACGAGCTCAGTGGTTCCTCTAAAATTCTATGGATTCTCAGCATTTCACTGGTACTCTCACTCTTTAACGAATGGTGTTAGTGGGGAATCTTGAATCTTGACAGTTCCCCCTGCAGTTTTAAAAGCTATGTGTAGCAATCCCTATACTATCCTGAAATAGGAAAGAAATTCCTTAAAGGAAACAATAAATTTTGAGGGAAAGACATTCTCAGAGCAATCAAAATGCATGTTCTAGACACCATACAAATGCTTATGAACTCATGAAAGATTTCCCCAGCTACTCACAGGGCACTCAGAATCTTTAAAAAAATAAATTAAAAATAAATTCTTTTATGAATGCTATTGGGTTTTATGGTTTAATCTTAGTAATTTTACTTTGTTTCAAATACTTTTGTTGCATATCAGAGTATGTGTAATTATGGATTAATCTGTTATAAAGAAAGAGATTGCTGAAAACCAAATGATTGCTTACTGTGCCTCTACCATGAGTCAGTATGATGACAGGAGGAACAAATGGATCAGCAAGAAGAAATGGCCACGAGTTGGTCCAGAGGAAACAAAGAAATTTTAAAAAGTTGACTTAATTATCAAAAAATATATAGCCATACAAGACCATTCAGTATAGCCCCAAACAATCCTATGCATCTCAAAGTTCTCTTGGTTCTGCTTGTCCTGTTCAGATTTGTGTTATACTCACTGAGCCTAGATTAGCACCTAGTAGACTTAATCCCCTAAGCATTGCTTCATTTCATTACTATCATTCAATCGGCTCCATTTTCCATATACAAGAAGTTCATGACAATTTTCTTGCCTCATGTTCCTGAGTTGCAGTCATGAGTGCAGCTTATGGAGTAGCTGTTTCTTAGCGACCACTACTGTATGTCAGAGTATATGCACGTGCAAATAATTACTAACACTTGCAAGTAATTGTGTAGTGCTATAAAGAGACTTATAATCTTTACCTTAACATAAATCCAACAATCAGTAAATGGCTGAATTAGATTTGAAATGACATCTTTTTTATTTCACACCCCATGTTTTCTTCTGGTCCTTCCTCTGCCTTTCTCCTTTCATACTTGTAATCCCAGATAGGGTTTCGTCCCAGTTTCACCAATGATTAGCAAGGGTGTCCATTTTTTTATCCAAATCCTTCTCTCCATCCCTTCTATTTTAGGGATCTATGATTCAGAGGGGCAGAGCCTCTAATGTGCTTCTGTTCTTTAAAGTAGAAGTACTGTAGGAATTAAAGCATTGTATTATTATTAGAAAGAATGAAAGAAAATGGGATAACAGGATTTTTATTTTAATTTTTTGAGACAGATTCTCATTCTGTTACCTTGGATAGAGGGCCACAGCATCATGGTTCATAACAACTTCGAACTCTTTAGCTCAAGAGATCCACCAGCCTCAATCTCTCAAGTAGCTGGGACTACCGGCACCCAGGCCATAATGCCTGGCTAGTTTTTCTATTTTTAGTAGAGACGGGGTTTTGCTCTTGCTCAGACTGATCTTGAACCCCTGAGCTCAAGTGACTGTCCTGCCTCAGCCTCCCAAAGTGCTAGGATTACAGGCATGAGCCCTCATACCCAGTGGGATGATCTTATTAACTCCTCTTCAAAGGTGTGATATGAGTGTCTAATTAAATAAATAATATAATATGAAACACTGCTTAACTTGGTCCATACTTTTTGCATTCTTGAAACATCAGGAGATTTAGGAGTCAAATAAAGTGGAGTGGATAATTCAAGAAAACAAACGGTGGATGAGGGAGGAGAATTGAGGAGAATATACCACATATTATTCAATTCTAGTTTCTTGAGAATGACAATTTACAGGTTGCACAAATGAGTGAACTTGGAACAGGACCAGAAGTCCTGAAGATATTGACACTTCTTTAATTCTTGATATAAAAACTTCGACCTCATCATTTCCTTAATTTTAAGTCTCCAAATTTAAAATGAGTTTAAAAAATTTCATTTTCTTATTCAAGGAAACAACATGATATTGTCTGGATCATAGCATTTAGAGTGTTATAAAAAATTCCATAATTGTTTCTTCTATGATGTCAATGAAAAAATAAGGCAAAAATAATAATTTTATAGTCTCAGAGATCTGTATGTGATTTGACATGGCTTTGGCCTTTTTTGTCTACTAGATTTTTATTGACAATACAAAAAAGAACATCAAATTTATAAAATGTTCTCATGGGCAGAAAACATGGTTTAGAAATCTAGACAAACCATTTAAATGGTTTTATTATCATGAAAGAAGCCAGTACCTTCTCATCTGCTTCCTCTTGGGAATTCTCCAAGAATTCTCCACAGGATTTGGGGGATTTATAAAAAGAAAAATTTCCCATCCTACTTCTCTGGTTTTATTTTGGCCTCCACATGCATCTTTTACTCCAGTTTTTGGACCACTTTAGTTTTATACAACTTGCCATGGTGTCAATTACCCGATGTCTCGAACCATACTTGGTATTATCTCTGCTCCAAATCACTCCTCGTCAGCTTCCTCAAACCCCTCCTGCTACATCTTTTTGGATCCCTTGTACTTTAACTGAGACCCTTACTTTTCACTTCTTCCTGTTAGTGCTGGACACTGTGAAGAACCTCTCTTATAACACTGTGTGAACTGGCAATCCCCCCTCTGGGTATTTATCCAAGAGCAGTGAAATCAGAATCCTAAAGAGATATAAGCCCTCCTATGTTTACTGCAATAGTCAAGATGGGAAAAACACCTAACTGCTCATCAACAAATTAATAATTAAAAAAATAAGGTGTAGGCTTGGTGCCTGAGGCTCAATGGGCTAAGGCGCCAGCCACTTACACCTGAGTTGGTGGGTTCAAATCCAGCCCGAGCCTGCCAAACAACAATGACGGCTGCAACCAAAAAATGGCCGGGCGTTGTGGTGGGCACCTGTAGTCCCAGCTACTTGGGAGGCAGAGGCAAGAGACTCGCTTGAGCCCAGGAGTTGGAGGTTGATGTGAGCTATGATGCCACAGCACTCTATCCAGCGTGACAGCTTGAGGCTCTGTCTCAAAAAAAAAAAAAAAAAAAGGTGTATACACAATGAAATGATATCTAACCTTAACAAAAAAGGAAATTCTGTAATATGTGACAATATGGGTGAACCTAGACAATATTATGCTAAGTGAAATAAGCCAATTACAGAAAGACAAATAACTACTTGAATCCATTTATATGAGGTATTTAAAATAGTCAATTCACATAAAGAGACAATAGAATGGTGGTAGCCCTGGAGACATGGAGACTCAGTAATCAATAGGCATTAAGTTTCAGTTAAGCAGTTAAATAAGCTCTAGATATCTGTTGTACAACATTGTCCCTGGAACCAATAATAATGTGTTGTACACTTAGAAATTTGTTAAGGAGCTAGATCTCATGTTCAGTGTCCTTTTCACAATAAAACAGAACAAAACAAAACCACCTACTCATAATGACTCTGTCTGCCTCCCTCACTAGACAGCAAAGCAAAGGTCATTTTGTGTCTGCTTCCATACCATCTACCCTTATAATGTGCTCAGCACATAATAAATCTGCAAAGATATTTGCTGACAAGTGGAGACCTGATGACTAATTAAAGTTTCTGTACTATTGTGCTCTAGTCTATTAATAAAGATAGGGCTTCTGACCTATCTTGAGCAGAATTTGAGCATCCTTGGTTTTTACCAAATGTATTCACTGATTTTAATGGCACTTTATTTCTGGAAAATAATTATATGCTAATAGAAAACAATCAAAACTTTCCCAGTTTTTTTTTAAAAAAGTCATAAAACTCATCAGGTTTAAAAAGAAAATAAAAATTCAGCTTAATAAATAAATTTTACTTAAATTTCATAATTATCAGGGAGGCGCCTGTGGCTCAAAGGAGTAGGGCTCCGGCCCCATATGCTTCAGGAAATGGGTTCAAACCCAGCCCCAGTCAGAAAAGGCAAAAAAAAAAAATTGTAATTATCATAGAAGATAAAGAGCATACGGGTGTCCTGCTCACCATTAGAAGGTGAGCTTAGAAAAAATAGTGCAATGCCTGCCTTCCCAGATCCATGCTGCAATCAGGCCCTATTTGCCCTGTGGTCCCCATGTCCACATGCATCTCAGAAGGAGTTTCACTATCTCCAGATCCATTCCTCAGCTGTAACTTGGGGGTATTATTAATCAACCAGTGAAAGCTAGATTGACTTTCTAAACCTGAACAATACTGAGAATTTACTTAGTCTGCCAAGTTCAAACATGGTCCCTCTTGCTAGAAGGGTTTTACTATTGTGAGGCTGAGACCACTGAGTCAATTCCTCCCTCTGCTATAGGCTCTACCTCAGATAGGACCACCCCTCACCGTTTCCCAAAGGACCTTCTAAATCAGTGGTTCTCAACCTTGCTAATGCTGTGACCCTTTAATACAGTTCCTCATGTTGTGGTGATCCCCAACCTTATAATTATTTTCATTGCTACTTCATAACTGTAATTTTGGTACTGTTATGAATCATAATGTAAATATCTGATATTAGGCAACCCTTGTGAAAGGGTCATTCGACCCCCAAAGGGGTCATGACCCACAGGTTGAGAACTGCTGTTCTAAATGAAAGGCGGCTGAGCCTTGAATGGCATTGCTAACCTTCCTCACAGCTGGCCTTCTCATCTCAGAATTATATTTTAAAGGGACTGATACCCAAAGGGCTTGGTCCTATTTGTTTAATTGGTCCTAGGCTCCCTTTGGATCACTACCCCATTAGAAAATTTAAAATCAAGCTCAAGAGTACATCTCTTTGGAGAATTAAGCAGGGGAAATATTGCAGTCTCTCTAGGGAAAGGTAGATGGTTGTCCAAGGTAAGTCCATTTCCAGACACATATCTTTCTTAATTTCTTAGGGTTGGGATATGGGCTAGAGAGATAACCTGAGCTCTTTGGATATAATAGTTGGTTAGGCAGTTTTCAATCTCATCTCATCACCGCAGAACAATTCCATTACTAGAAATCAACCAAATCAATTTTAAATAGGATAACATAAGATTATTTTATTTTATTAAATCATAGCTGTGTACATTAATGCATTTATGAGGTACAATGTGCTGGTTTTATACACAATTTGAAATACTTTCATCGAACTGGTTAACATAGGCTTCACCTCACGTTCTTAATTACTGTGTTAAGACATTTATATTCTACACTTAGTAGATTTGACATGTATCCTTGTAAAATGCACCATAGGTGTCGTCCCACCAATTACCTACCTCCACCCATCTTTCTCCCTCCTCTCCATTCCTCCTCCCCTCCCCCTCTTCTTTCCCCTTCCTCTTGGGGTGTAGTTGGGTTGTAGCTTTCATAGTAGGGCTGAGTACATTGGATACTTTTTCTTCCATTCTTGAGATACTTTGCTAAGAAGAATATGTTTCAGCTCAATCCATGTAAACATGAAAGGGGTAAAGTCTCCATCTCTTTTTAAGGCTTCATAATATTCCATGACATACATATACCACAATTTATTAATCCATTCGTGGGTTGATGGGCACTTGGGCCACTTCCATGACTTAGCAATTATGAATTGGGCTGCAACAAACATTATGATGCAAACATCTTTGTTACAAAGTGATTTTTGGTCTTTTGGATATGTACCTAGTAGAAGGATTGTGGGATCGAAGGGCAGGTCTATTTTCTTTTTTTTTTTGAGACAGAGCCTCAAGCTGTCACCCTGGATAGAGTGCAGTGGCATCACAGCTCACAGCAACCTCCAACTCCTGGGCTCAAGCGAGTCTCCTGCCTCCACCTCCCAAGTAGCTGGGACTACAGGCACCCACCACAATGCCCGGCTGTTTTTTGTTTTTTTTTTTTTTGGTTGCAGCCGTCATTGTTGTTTGGTGGGCCTGGGCTGGATTCGAACCCGCCAGCTCAGGTGTACGTGGCTGGCGCCTTAGCCCGTTTAGCCACAGGCGCCAAGCCAGGCAGGTCTATTTTTAAATCCCTAAGTGATCTCCAAATTTCTTTACAAAAGGAACATATTAGTTTGCATTTCCACCAGCAGTGCAAAAGTTAGCTCCTTTTGCTCGAAAGCCAGCTCTAATGTTAAAAAAAGAAAAAAAATTAACAGAATCCACAGAATACTTAGAAATAACTATAAGTTGGTATAAATATGTATTTATTATTGAATATTTCTAGAAAAAATATTAAAGACTCTTCACATTCAGCTTGAGTTTGGATTAATAAAAATTCAGAATAGGCTAAGAAAGATAGCAAGATTTATTTTTACTTTGCTTTGTTTTTTATTTTAATTATTTTATTAAATCATCCTGTATAACACTTGGGAACTGGAAGTCTGGGAAGTGTAAATTATTTGTTAATCTCTGCCATTCCATTTCCCCCAAGAAATTAAAAACATGAATGTCAGTAAGATAAGATTTCAAAGTCAATATTTTTGAGGGATTGGATGTGGAATACTATGACCCAAAGTCCATGAGCTTGAAATACCGAGTGGCATGTGTGTACCATAGCATCCTTTGCTAATATAAAAATGGTATCTTGGTACTTAGGTAAGTACATTTAGATTACATAACTTACATTTATTTAAAGTTCTAAATTTTAGGTCCTGATTATTTTTATTTTAATCCAAATCCTTGTTGGAGCAACAGTCCCCAGCCTTTTTGGCACCAGGGAGAAGTTTCACAGAAGATAATTTTTCTGCAGGTTAGGTGTGGGTGTGGTCTGAGAGGAGGCACAGTTTGGGCAATGAGGTGATGATGTGAGCAATGGAGACAAGGGCTGTTTTCGCAAAGGACATCATAGGGGGCAGATTCTGACAGTAAGTGGAGCTCAGGTGGTGCTGCCTGCAAGGGGAGTGGCTGTAAATACAGATGAAACTTCTCTTGCTCACCCCACTCACTGGTCACCTTCTGCAGTGTGGCCCAGTTCCTATCAGGCCATAGACCAGTACAGCTTCCCCAAGGGTCAGGGAATGCAGTATTAGTTTTCAAATGCCTTAATGTCAGTAATTTTCTTAGTAAAATTTATTTTACTTTTATTTCAATAAATTTAAGGGGCACAAGTGTTTTTTGTTACATGGTTGAAGTAGATTATGTTTAAGTTATTGTTATCAGTGTGCTGTAATTTTCTAAATATATCTTATTTTGTAGAAGACCTCTAGTCTTAAACTTCAGCTTCTTTGATTTCTTTCTTTTTTCTTTCTTTCCTTTTTTTGTTCCCCCATAGAGACAGAGTCTCACTTTATTGCCCTCGGTAGAGTGCCGTGGTGTCACACAGCTCGCAGCAACCTCCAACTCCTGGGCTTAGGTGATTCTCTTGCCTCTGCCTCCTGAGTAGCTGGGATTACAGGTGCCTGGCACAACACCTGGCTATTTTGTTGTTGTTGCAGTTTGGCCGGGGCCGGATTTGAACCCGCCACTCTAAGTATATGAGACTGGCACCCTTCCCACTGAGCCATGGACACTCCCCTCCAGTTTCTTTGTTTTCTGAATCAACTTGTTTTTCTGTTTTTTGTTTTTTGTTTTTCTTAGCATCAGTGTGTGATGAGGCTAGTTTCTCTTTCTCAGCATGCCTGTTCTTAACCAGGCTAAACACAGTTGTACTTTATGCTAGTCAATACAAAGTAAGATCATTTTGCTCTTTAAATGATTAATTTCATTAAAAGGAGCAGTGTCAAAGAAATGCTGACAGGCAAAGGTAGTGGTCCTCAAGACTTGGTCTCTAAGGACATTTTTCTATTTGTGACTTTTATTTACTCCCTTTCCTTACTGGCCCTTATCATCCAATAAACTGTTTATATTGAAATAATTACAGCAGATTTATATGTGATAAATTTATAATTAATTACTGCAAATTTATTCATTTTTGGTCTTATTTGTAGCTAGAATGTATGAAAAATAAAGCCTTCAATCCATAAGACTTCATTTCTTAAGGACAACTCACTGTGGTGAGACAATATTTTTTTTTAATAACAGGTTCTAATATACATTCCTCCTGGGGAAAATTAAAACATACAAACCACTCAGCTGATAATAACCTCAGCTAGTGATCTTCTTACTTTTAATAACAGAATTTCTCCCCCAACATAAGGACTTATATAAAATGACAATAAAGGAATAAAAATTTTATAAATCCACATAGGATCCCAAATGACTGTGCATTTGACATTCTCTTTACTCTCTGCACTCTACAACTAGTATGTTCCATGAAATACAGTTGGAAAGCAATAGTACTAAACTGAGGAAAACTCAGAATAGTTTAAACTAATAGTTATATTTGACAATAGTCACTTAAAGGTGACCACTATTCCACCCCTAACCCCCACTGAATCTCCTTACTCTTAATTAAATTAAAATCTTAGATTTTTTTTCTGCTGGCATCTGGGTTCCACCCCATTGCTATTCTGGCCTCCAAAACAGGAGATTCCTTATTAATTTTTAAATCAAGACTTTGATTCCTTCATTTGACACTAGGTTTACAAAGCCATGACAGTGGGTTCGTTCAATCCTGGCTCTCATCACACATCATCTTAACTCTTGCAAGGTAACTGCACTAGGACATCCCAGAAAATGAGCTTAGGGAACACTGAGCCAAAGTGTGTTTGAAATAGATAATTATCTCCCAGCCTTAAGATGCTGGAAGATGTGATTGCATAGGAGCTGGAATACTGTGGGGATTGACACAGGCAGAATGGCCTCAGGAGCAAGAAGGATGAGCTGAGTTTGACTTGGCTAAGCTCTTTTCTATTCCTCTCCCTTCTGAGGCCCTTGAAATTCACTCCTCATGAACACCTCGCATTCCTTCAGAACACCTAATCATACTTTAACTTCAAAGGAATGAAACGAATGGTGTGTGGTGTTGCATCACATGCTGTATGGATGGCATCCCTCTAGCTCAGGACTGGACTCCAGCTTCAAGACAGACTCCATGCTTTCAAAGGAGTCCAGTTCCAAGATGGGATTACAGTCTCAATTTTGGTGAGATTAGATGCTGTTCTTTTACTGTTGCCCTGTGAGCCCCACAGTAGAACATATGCTAGAATGACATGCAAACTCCTAGAGGAATGAGTTAGATGTCTTCTCTGACAGACAATTATGAAAATTGGTACAGTTGGCCAAAGTCATCTTCCACTCAAGGTCAAGTTTTTTCTTCATCTCTTTCTACATGCTTCTCTACTTGAATACCCAGTGGCAGGCTCATAGACATGTCAACAGAGATTGTGGGCACATGCAGATGCAGGCAGATAGCTAGCTTCCCCAGCTGGCTTGAATTGTTTGTTAGCTAGCTGGCTAGCTTCCCCAGCTGGCTTGAACAATTGAATTGTTTTTCTAGCATCTATCAACAGGATATAGAGACAGAATTCATATATCAAAACCTTGAGTGGTCAAAATACATCTCAAGGTAAGAAAAGGGATGAGGCTTAGACTAGACTTGTTCCCTACCTAGACCAGGGATGGAGGGATCTCTTTCAATAGAAGTTTAGGAGTAATTTTCTACTTTCAGAAAGGCCTAAAACTAAAAACTTAACTGGGTTGGTTATTATCACTCCCCTGTCTAGTCTTCATAAGGTCACTGACCCAAACAGAACACCTAGTTTAGATGCTAGTCAGCTCATGGCAAAGGGTAACTAAAGCTTTTTGAAATTGCCTTTTAAATGATGTCTTTTCAAACAGTAAAAGGAAGTAAAATCTCTCCTGACTCAGCTCCCTTCCCAGTTGGAAGCAGTAGGTTGATAAATAGGTGGACTTACTCTTCTCACAGTTGTTTTGGAATCTCAGGAAGATGAGTTCTCTGTAGTTCACTGGGTTTATGTGCGTACAGCTGTTTCTTTATCCAATGTGTCAGGTACGAAGTGAAACAAAAACATCAGGTACTGAATGGCTCTTAAGAACCATGAGGTGGCCATAAAAGCATATGCCCAAGAAATAGAGGCATATATACTTACTACATGAATAAACAGCTGTTGCTAGTGTCACTGAGCAGCTGAGTGTCACTGAGCTGTATGAGTAACTGAAGACAGACATGCAGGTCAGGACCAGCACTACTGTCACTGCCTTCATCAGCATGGCAAAGCCAATGTCCTAACGAAGAAGGAACAGTCCATCATGGGTCTAGAAGAATGCTCACAGGGAGATCCAGATGTGAGTATAAAATAATTCGGAGGTCTCAAAGGCTACTTAATGGCATATTCTAGAAACAGAAAAATTTGTATTTAAGATACCCACTTTGCTACCCATGGCTTTTCTGTACAAATTTCTAGCTAAATAGATTTTTGATGAATTTTGGCCAAACCATGTGATACTATCATATTCATTTATGTAAATGAATCAAAGGGTAAAAAATCTGAAAATTAAGTTATATTCCTTCTTTGTTGCTTAAAGAACTGTTCTAGGGAGAGACTTCGCAGAAGGGATGTATGCATGTATATTGCATCTTGTTTCTCTTATAATTGCAGAAGTCAAACATGACATGACTATTACAATTTTAATACAGTTTTTCTTTTCTTTCTTAAAATGTGTATATGCTTTTTGGTACATACATACACACACATACACACACACATATATATACACACACATTCATATGTATACATATACACAATTTTCCTATAAGAGAAATACCTTACTAACAATAATTTCTTATAATCAGTAAGTTGCCCAGATTTCTAAGCCCTATCTTTATCTTACAAGTGAGGAAACATAAATATAGGAATCTGGGGTAAGTGTGGTGAAGACGTAAGTCAACACCTATTCTGGTGTTTCTCTGAGGAGGAACAGCTCTGCTTTCTAAGGACACGAGGTTAAGCCACACTGTCAACCACCTAACACAAGACTGGTTTACTTTTTTCTACCTCATTCTGGTTTACCCCACAGACATCATGTGCTATACTAGAACCAATATTTGCAATGATTAGGATTTTTCAGAGTGGTATATATTCTCTTTTCTCATTGTTCTGAGTTAAGCCAGAGTGGCCCTCCTCTTCCATTACTGTATACTCTGTACTCTGTACTTGTACATGGCTGTCTTCATTGCATCCCACCCCCAGAAAAAAATTATCTTTACTGAAAGGTGTATTTATGTAGCAAATATTTGCAGAGGAATGACTCAAAAACCTTACAGTAGGTAGAGGTCAGATTTTCTAGGCCACAGAGTTGAATTAATAACAGAACTAGAACTGTGTCCGGATTCCTGAACCCCTTCTCATGTTCTTTCCATATCATTGACAACCTTAGACATCTTTCAATGTATTATTCCTCTTACAACACATGCCCACCTCAGGTGAAATCTCCTAGATGTGATACTTAATCAAACCCAGGGACCCTTTTGTCTACATCATGTTTTAAATATGACTTTGAACCCGAACTGAGCAATTTCAATTGTACTTTCTCTCTACTGTGTTGTAGTTTTACCTTTTTAATTTAATTTTTTGTTTTTCTTTTTGGTGCATTTGAGCTCCTGAATGGCATTTTCAGAACATGGTAGCTAGTGGAGGGTTTCACCAGTGATTCCATTTTACTGTTGATCCTTGAATGTATTTTATGACCCCCAAACATTTCCTTTTCCACATCATTGTAATACTTTATTTATTTTTTCTTTTTTTGTCCCTCCTGATGAATGCTATAGCTTTTTTTTTAATTTTTTTATTTTTATTAAATCATAATTGTGTACATTGGTGCAATCATGGGGCACAATGTGCTGACTTCATATACAATCTAAAATATTTTCATTGAACTATTTAACATAGTCTTCATGGCATTTTAATCACTATATGAAGACATTTATATTCTGCATTTAGTAACCTTCACTTGTACCCTTGTAAGATGCACCGTAAGGGTGATCCCACCAATTACGCTCCCTCCACCCATCCTCCCCCCCCTTGCCCTTTTCCCCATTTCTTGTGCTATAACTGGGTTTTAGCCTTCACATGAAAGCTATAGATTAGCTTCATAGTAGGGCTGAGCACATTGGATACTTTTTCTTCCATTCTTGAGATACTTTGCTAAGAAGAATATGTTCCAGCTCCATCCATGTAAACGTGAAAGAGGTAAAGTCTCCATCTTTCTTT
>CAUYRH010029944.1:0-12312 GCA_963574655.1 Perodicticus potto | reverse complement strand
GGAGGGTGATTGGTGGGCTCACACTTACGGTGCATCTTACAGGGGTACAAGTGAAAATTACTAAATGCAGAATATAAATGTCTTCATATAGTGATTAAAAGGCCATGAAGGCTATGTTAAATAGTTCAATGAAAATATTTCAGATTGTATATGAAGTCAGCACATTGTGCCCTGTGATTGCACCAATGTACACAATTATGATTTAATAAAAATTTAATTAAAAAAATAAATAAATAAATAAATAAGTCAAACGCAACCCCATCGCTGGATTTGGAACCCCTCCCCCTCACCTTTTCCCACGTGACTGTGTTTTGAAAATATTCCTTGGCTACGTTAACATCTCTGTAATTCAGAATCATTGCCATTTCAAAGTCAGTTTGAACTCACGAAAAGTCTAAAATTGGGGAGTGTTAATGAATGCAATGGATCTCTTTCCGTGTACACAGCACCCCTCCCAGTGTTTGTGATTTGCTGTCGTGAATATGTAGACACAAAATAGGATCTGAATAGTGGGGTTATGGGAAGAAAAGGCTCAGGGATTGTCCGTATATTAATATCTAAGTTCATTAGAGACCCTCCCTGCAATGTTGAATATTTCATTTATCACTACTTCATTCTACTCTTGCTAGCCAACTTTTGGCCATACCTCCAGAGCAGTGATTTTCAACCAGTGTGCTGTTAGAGCAGCGGTTCTCAACCTGTGGGTAGTGACCCACAGGAACTGTATGAAAGGGCTGCAGCATTAGGAAGGTTGAGAACCACTGTGTTAGAGGATCTGAGGTGTGCACTGCAAAAATGGTTAAAGATCATTAATTAAATTATTTCCAAAAGAAGTTCAAAGCACAGTACCTATATTCTTTTTTTTTTCAATCAACATAATATAAGTGTGCCGTGGAAGATTAACCACAGGTTCAAGTGTCATAAAAAAAGTGAGATAAAAGAGGTTGAAAAACTGTGTTCTTGACCAATTCTAGAAGTCTAGAATTCTCTTAAATGCAAGCTCATTCATTGTAAGCAGGAGTCCTAGTTCTTCCATCAAGATGGCTCTGTCCTCACTGGTCATCTCTAACATTGCTTGCCCTGGAGTTTATTGTTTATCCCACTCTTTAGGTCTGAATTATTAAAATAATAGATGGATAGAACTTCAAATGTAACCCCCTAATTGGGGAGATATTTTGAAAATGTAAAGGGGTATTCTAGGTTGTCGTAATAATTGCACAGCACTACTAGCATGTGCCAGGAAGGAACAGGGAGGCTAGAGGCCTTGTGATGCTGGAGATGGTCCTACACAACAAAGAACTGTCTCATATTCAAATCTCAAGTGTCCCACAAGACAACAGGAGACAGAGTAATGCATGCCTTGGCATATGGTGGGACTTGGCACAGGAGATCTGCGTCCCATGATGCTTTGCCACTCTCCCATCCCGTGTCACAACATCAGCCATTATTTTGACACCACATTTATAAATAAAGCTCAGCTCATTTGTAAGAATATTCATTTTCTCTACTTCTACAGCCAGTAATTTGAATTGGCACATTGTCCTTGCTTTAATTAAAGCTATTTCCCTCTTTCTCTTTTTATATACAAATAAGTCTGGTCTGTTACTAGTTACCCTTGCATGTGTTTTAGTTCCAGAATATGTGTGTATATACCTCTGCTGTTTCATTTAATGGACTTTTTGCATAGATTGCGTCTGATCTTTTCAACTTCTCTTCAATGCATGCTTATTCATTATAAGTAAGTGCAACCCTCTGAGTACTTCATTACACCTTCTATTATAGCTATATCTGAAAATTTACATATTAAAGCAGATATTTATTTTTAAATACTAGCTTTTATTTCTTTTCCATATTATAGCTAAGGCATTATACTGATTTTTATTATGTATCTCAGTATAATATCTGCAAATTTCATTTTGATTTAGCAAATGAGGCATTACAAATTATTTGTTATAAAAGGGGATATTAAATACAATAAGTTTGAGAACCACTGATCTATTACAATCTCTCATTTTACAGGGGAAGAAAGTGAAGTAAAAAGAGATTAAATGGCCCAATCACTAAGTTGTGGATCTGGAATTAAAACTCTGATCTGACTTTCAGTCCAGTTCTCTTATTTCATTTTCTAAATTCAGCTGAATATTGAGCAGTTCTTATTTCTGCAGTAGGATTATACTCACAATCTTCTTGTGAACAGAGCCATTTTGTACAATCCTTTTTCTGTAATCTTCACAGTGACTAACACAGCGTTAGACGTATAGTAGTTACTTAGTACATACTTAATATGTCAGATTGGATTGAACTGAAATAAAATGATTTGAACTGAATAGTGGGGTGCTGGTGTTTCATAGCAAATAGTGCCTTCCAGTGTAAAATAATCAGTGCCATCAGCTGTGGAACAAAAAGCTACAGCTGGCACAACCACATCAGATTCTTCATTTTCCTCTACCCATCCCTTAGCAGTTTCCAGAGTCTTTGCCTCCCCTCTTCTCATAGCTGTTGACCTTGGCTCAGACTCCCTTTTCATGGCCCTACAACATTCATCTCTGGCTATCCCTTCACCAGCCATGTCCTTGGAGTATAGGTTTAATCCAGTGTTGGGACAGGCCCTCTAGGCCCTAAAATATTTTTAGGGAAAGAGATAAAAATCATTTTTCCCCTTTTTGTGTTTTTTTTTCATATTCTGAATTATTTCTTTCCTTGGCTCTTTCCAAATGTGCCAAGAAACTGGGTCTATGGTGAGATGTTTTGTTGACATGATACAGGAGCTGATTCAACATGTCAGTGGAAATGGCATGAAAACACTGACTTAGAAGCCAGAGTCCAGAAGTAGATAAATTGTTCCATCTTCCTAGTGATTGTGCATATGTGTGTTTGCACATAAGCAGGCGAGAGAGACAAGATTCTACACTTACCAGTAATTCTGCTGCCAATACACGAAATGAGTTCCAAGGAGGTGAGAGACTCACAAATGAGTGCCAAGAACTATGTGCAAAACAGTAGAGTCATGTGGGTTGTGACAAATAGCATGACCTACAGAAGGAAATTATTTTGGAAAATCATGGGAAAATAGGCATTATTTGTCTGGGCACCACACACAGTAAGCTGATTAGATATACATCCTGTTCTCAAACATGGCATTCAACTACACACATACCATCGCCATCAACAATAACAACCACCACCAAAATAGTTTTGCTTTTGGTTTAGATCAAAAACTTAGAGACTGATGCTTCCATTCTTATAAATAAAAGAAAATACAGTTCTCAAAGTCATCAAAGAACTAAGGACACAAGAAATCTAAACGAACTAACAAAAGAGAACTCCCAAGGTATTCCACACTTTCCCAAGACCTCCAAATACTGGGAGAATGACAACAGGACTGAATGCAAACTCTAAAGATACGGAGAGCATTGAGCATGACTTGATGGCAAAGAGAACTTACAAATGTTCTGAAATTTGTCAGCTCATATGTAAAACAGTGAGAGATCTTTCATATGTCTGACAGTGAGTGACTCAGCAGTGAATCAGAGGCAAATCATCAGAACCTCACCTATGCTAAGATCTCAGTTTCTGATGAAACATCCTAAAAGTGCTCATCCTGTCCTCAAGTGAAGCCAGTGGTGAACTGAATCAAACTAAAGCCTCAACAAAGCCTAGTGTCATCTCAATCCACCCTAACCTAAATCAGATTGACTTAGCTCTCATTCTCACAGTGCCCCATGATTGCACCAATGTACATAATTTTGATTTAATAAAAATTAAAAAAAAGAAAGAAAAATAAAGTGTACCTTTCTAGAAGCAAATGTTATTTACTTCAGTATCTAGTATTCTTTTGTGTATTACAAGAACACAAAAAGTCAAGAAAATGTAAATCAACAGTAAGATAAAAAAAACCCTAGAAATGGTACCAGAGATGACTCAGATATTGAGGTCATTAAACAGAACTTTAAAGTCATTATGATAAAAATTCTAAAGGAACAGTGGAAAAGGGAATACATGTGTGGAAAAAAATGATAAATTTCAGCAGAGACATGGAAGCTGTAAAGAAGAACCAATCAAAATACAAAAAATGAAAAATACAATATTGTTAATAATGTATTAAATGCAATAGCAGAAGACAGAACACAGAAGGGGAAAAAGTCAGTGAACTTAAACATAGATTAATCCAGACTTCAACACAAAGACAGAATGGGTGAATAAAAAACAGAAACAAGCATCCTAGTTCTGTTGTATAATATCGAATATTTTAATATTCAAGTAATTAGAGTACCAGAAAAGAGAAGAGAGAGAGTGTGGTAGCCGAAATATTTGAGGACACAATGGCTAATAAACTGTTGAAAGGCATCAACCCACATATTTAAGGTGAATGAACCCCAAATAAGATAAGTACAAAGACTTCCCCTTAGGTATACTATAATAAAACAACCTAAAATAAAGGGGAGAATAAAACAGAAAAATAAATAAATAAATAAATATAATCTTAGAAAAAAGAAATAATACATAGTGGGAACAACAATGAAAATGACAACTGACTTTTTTCCATAAATAATGATGGCTGGAAGGCAATGGAATTATGTATTTTAAAGTGCTGAAAGGAAAAAGAAAAAAAAATTTCAACTTAGAATTCTACCCAGTGAATATATAATATATAATAGATTATAATCTATCATACATCCATTAAAATATTATATAATCTATTATATCCATATAAATTGCAATTTATTTATTTAATATATTATACACCATATTTAACTTAATATATATAGATTACATATAATACAGGGTACACATAAAGTTAGTGTGCAATGAGAAATAGTTTAACATAAACATAGTAAATTGCACATGAACTTTATGTCTACCCTGTATTACATATTTAAATATGTTTATATGTGTAAATATATTTTCATATATTTTATATAATATGTTATCTATATATAAATAATGATATATTCATCACTGAGTGAAATTCTAAGTTGACATAAATACACCATATACAACATAAGTTGCTATTGACTCTTTTTTTTTTTTTTTTTTTTGACAGAGCCTTAAGCTGTAGCCCTGGGTAGAGTGCTGTGGCATCACAGCTCACAGCAACCTTCACCTCCTGGGCTTAAGTGAGTCTCTTGCCTCCGCCTCCCAAGTAGCTGGGACTAAAGGCGCCCACCATAATGCCTGACCATTTTTTGGTTGTAATTGTCATTGTTGTTTGGCAGGCCCCGGCTGGATTCAAACCTGCCAGGTCTGGTATATGTGGCTTGGCTCCTTAGCCACTTGAGCTACAGGCGCCAAGCCAACTATTGACTCTTAAAGCAAAAACAATAGCAATGAATATAGGCTTATAGCATATATAGTAATAAAATTTAGGCAACAAGAACACAAAGCTAAGAGATAAATGGAATTACATAATTGCAGATTCTTACACTTTCATGAATTTGCCCTACAATTATTATTTTGTGCTAACTCACAAATTTTTGAGAGAATAATAAATGGATGAATTTCAAGAAGAATTAACATGAGGTTGACTTTCTCCTGTTTGGGGTTCTATACATACAAAGTGCTTTAATAGTTATGCTGTTAACTTAAAGCATATTTTATTTCCCTTTTTAGTTTTCTGTCTCAATGAAACAGTACAATCCATAAATAAGAAGTTCTTAGCAATCTGTTAACATTACTAATGCAGACAGATATACTAAGATTCTCATAGGTAGCTTACTGCAGAGGAAAGAATGTAGTATTGGATTTGAAGTCAAGTAGCCCATGGTCTAATCCTGGCTCCATCTGTATTGTAGTACCTTGGGCATGTTATTTAAACCTTCTGAGTTTTCCCCATCTATAAAATGAAGCCAATAATTGCCAATCCATATGATCATAGAATCAGATGAAATATAATCATTGAGGAGAAAAGCAGTGTCAGGCATGTCTGCAGAAGCTCAGGAAATGCCAACTCTACAATCCCTTTTAAACTACTTGGCATCCCAGAAAGTCTAGTTTGATGCTGCATGTATCCGTTGACTTGGAACTTTTAGAAATGTGTCTTTATTCTTTTTATTTAAAAGTCAGGGAGTGAGTTCAAAACAAGAAGGTAAAGAGAAAATTAACATTATTTAGGACTTAAAAAGCTACTTGTGAATGAGCCTTAGCAAGCACAGTGACTCAGAAACAAGCACAGTTTTCTACAGATGACCCCCAAAGTTCTCATGTTCTTGGGAGATCAAACCTGACAAATTCATAAGAAGATTCACGAAGTCCTAGAGTCTCCAAGCGTGTGAGGGAGGAAGGGAAGGCAAATTGCGTTTGCCTGATTCTGTGTAACTTGGCACACACAGCACAAGACATCAGCAGTTCTCCAAGGGGCTTCTCCCTGGAAGCAGAGGGGGGCTGTTTTCTGTGGGGAGCTGCTTTCTGTGGGCAGCCGGACAAGCCTATTTCTGAGCCCCTCTCTACCACTTGCTAACTGTGTGACTCCAGGGAAAGTTCTTGATGTTTCTTCCACTACGAAAAAGGATAATGGAACCTATTCTCTAGTAACCAGATCAAACATGCAAAGCAAGGGTTGAAAACTGGAAATCTTTGAACCAATCTGCATAGCAGCTGTATTTTGCTTAGTCTGCAGGATGCTGCTTCATTGTTTTCTATTTTTTGGAATTATTTGCCAATTATTAATAAAAGAGTTCTTTTTTTTTGCAGTTTTTGGCCGGGGCTGGGTTTGAACCCGCCACCTCCAGCGTATGGGGCTGGCACCCTACTCCTTTGAGCCATAGGTGCCGCCCAAAAGAGTTCAATTTTAAATTCTATATTTCTGTATTCTCTTAAAACACTAGAAAATCTGACAAACTTATGCCTATATTTCTCTAAGAGATTGACCATTTGAATCTAAGTAGTGACCATTTTATGTGGACAGAACTTATTTTCTCCAGATTGCCATAGACCCCACCATTCCTTATTGTCTTACATACAGGTGCACTGAAGGTCAATACTCTCATTTATATTGTGCACCTGTCCTACGGAAACTGCTTTCCACCAGTCATGTAAAGTGTCCAGCGCTATAATTAGGGTTAATAGATATCCTCTTTACATTTTGCCCTCTACCTTGAGGGCCCCATGGGCAAGTGGGCTTCAGAGAGGAACACAGCTGGTGGAATCATTTCCTTAAGAGCCAGACACCTTCTCTAAACCTTGCATCTTCAGCCAGTTATCCTCATTTGGAGGACATAAATGAGGAAAGGAGGATGAGTAGCATTTACTTGGCCCAAAGATTCAGACCTCTTTCTCAGCAGGTTAAGGTGAAGGGTGGGCTACAGAGGAACATGGAGATGCATGAAAATAAATGTAGAGCTCTTTTCCAGAAGCCTGGGGTCTCCTTCTGAGACCCCATATGAACCTGATGAGTCCCAGCTGCGGTGAGGGGAAGTGTGGGCTGAGCACCTGAGGTTTAAGAGCAGGGTGGGAAATCTAGGCAAGCCTCCCACAGTGGCCCTTGAAATCCACCAGTCTTTGACTCTTACAAATCCATCAGTGCACACTTCGTAAAAGAAAGCCACAATCCTCCAGAGGGCTACATTACGAAGAGGGGGAGAGCTGGTGGGCTGGGGGGCAGGCGGTATTGGAGCAGTGCTCCATGGGATTAGACGCCCCTCAGCAAATGAGCTCATCGTTACAGCCCGAGAGAACTGGGAAGCATTTGGGAAGAGGGGAGGCGCTGAGAAATTCTGCAGCTCTGCTTGTCTCAGTGGGCGACAGATGTAGAAAGTACAAGGGGCAGGTGAGACAGGTATTGGCCTCCCGCTGTAGATCGGTGAAGATGAAAAGCATTCCTAAATCCAGGCTTCAACATCTGTGATTAAAAATGGACCAGAGGCATCTGACGGCTCCCTTTCCCCAGAGCACCTAGCTGCGGACATCAGGGATGGCCAGGGCCTCTGAGGGGGCAGTAGGAGCTGTCAGAGAAAGAAACATCGAGCCTGTGAGGATGAAATTGTGGGTTTTGGCAGAAAGCAATGAAATGTGGCTTCTCCTGGGAACTTATCTTGCACACCTGGAATTCTCAAGTATCACAGGTGAAAGGGATGACAGTGGGGTGGACAGTTCAGTCTCCTTCATCTACAGATGAAGAAATAGAGGTTTGCAGAGAGCAAGGTGTCCCCAGATTCTCACAGTGAGTTGAAAGATACGATGTTAGAACTTGTGGCTCCCAGATCTGAGTTCCTCATGACCCTGGCAGCCTTCCCTGCCTCCTCCCTAGGCTGGCCTCAGTATCCCTGTACCCCATCCTGGGGCCTTTGGGGAACTGGGATGGATTTCCCAGCACTCATGAAAAACCAGAGATTCTGACCTTGCTCTCACTTGGTCTGTGGGGCAGGGACAAGGTGTGAAAGGGTCTGAACTTTTCCATCTTCCTGGACCCCTCACAGCAGAAATGGATGACCTATTGGGATTCAATGCACATTAGCCTTGAGGCATTCCTGTATTATCAGTCTTAGTGTTTTAGTCCTGGGATAGAAAGGTTTGCTTTGGTGTTCTGTTCCCTTCTCTAGGCATTTTTGTCTCTCTGGCTGGAACTGTAAAACAGGACTTCAAGCTAGGGATTTTGAAATGCTTATATTTTCATTTCTCCACCCTACCCGCTCTGCTTGGCATAGCATCAGGGCCTTTTAATTGCTGAATAAACTAATGACTCCCTTCACTATTATTTCTGCCTTGCCTGGGTTTTCTGGGATGGCCCTGGGAAGAGTAGGCATGGTGGGCTCCTGCCCTCAGGGAGCCTCTGAGCATCTGATTTAATGAGTCTCACTCACTTTCTGTCTCCATCAGGGTCACACACCCCATATCTCCTTACCCTAAGATTCAAGACTTCATTGATACCTAGAACTTACCTTATTATAAGTCTTACATACCCATGGGTGCATCAGGCTTTGGTCTACACTGATGAGGTTCATTTGATCCTCATAAAAACTCCACTGAGTGACCATGCTCACTTTCTGGATGGAGAGACAAGGGTTTACTCACCAGAAGTAAACAAGAGGTGCTCCAGGTCTGCCTGAAGGTGGAACCCCTGTTTTCAAGCCATCCACGGTCAAGTTCTCACCTCTTTCCCACCAGACACTCTCCTCCTCTTCCTCACCTGCTGGTCTCTCCAGGTCCCCCCACCAATGGTGCAGTATTTCTGTCAATCATGGCAATGCATGGTTTTCTACTGCATGGGGAATACCTCTCATTATTTCAGGGTGTCTCACAGGCTGGCTTCCTCTTCTCTCCTAGCACCCCATTCCTGCTCAGTCCCTGCTGTCCTCAGCTCTCCCTCTGGCTGCCATTCCCTCTAGTGACCAAACTTGTCTGCCAGCAGCTCTTGATGGCTCCATAGCACCCCCAACACAATTTGTCCCCTTTCATTCCCAGGTGCTCATTATTTATTTTTGCTGTAAGTCATATGATTATTATAAAGGCAGGCCCCTACCCAATGTTTCTGTAGAATACTCTATCCTCAGCAAGAAAGAGGAAAGAGAAATCCTCATCACTGTGAGAGGTAATTTCTGCTGGTGCTAATGTAAAGTCAGAAGGGTAAGCCGTTCATTGCTTACACATTTAGGTCTGACCTCAGTTATTGCGCGAGTGGAAGAGAAAGTAATTAGTTTCTTTAATGGCTCAGAAATACACCCAAAAAGGGTTTTGGGGTGGGCAGTGGTGATTGTTCAAATCAGCAGGTTTGGGAGTTTAATTTCTTTGTATTCATTAAGCTTCAAGATCTATCTGAGATGCTTCATTATAACACCATGGCCCAGCTGGAGGAGCATTATTATCAAGTTACAAAAATGATAAATTAGAGGGACAAAGGTTGTTTGTTTCTTGAGCTGCTGTTTGAAAATTCAGGGCATAGAATTCTCTATCAGAGGGCGGAAGGGTGAAGGTATTTGTTTCCCCCTGTTAGACGGTATTAAGAAGGGAAAGTGGAATGTTTTCCCCAAACCACTCTGACTGTGCCACTCAGCAGGTGAGCCTCACTGTTCGTTTCAACACTGGCCTCCTAAGATTGATGACTCTGGTGAAAAAGAGCTGGCTGGAGCTCTCTGGGGCTTGATTTCTGCCAACTGCCCCGGCATCAGAATTTCTGGAAGTTATTGATGAAATGAGGAAATGGGAAGTCCCTTTGCCCATATTTCATTTTATCTTTAAAGCAGACAACACAACACTGCAGGAGAGATGTGTCCTGGGGTCTAATCCCAGCCCTGCCAGGGATTGCTATGTTGTGTTGATGAACCGCTTAATATCTCGGAACTCTTTTTCCTGTTAAACAGGAATAGAACTATCTTGTAAGGTTATCATGAGGATTTTAACTTTGTGTGGAGGGCGGCGCCCATAGCACAGTGGTTACAGCGCTGGCCACATGCACTGAGGGTTGCAAGTTCGAAGGCAGCCTGAGCCAGCTTAACAGCAACAACTACAAAAAAAAAAATAGCTGGGTGTTGTGGCAGGTGCCTGTAGTCCCAGCTACTTGGGAGGCTGAGGCAAGAGAATCACTTAAGCCCAAGAGTTGCTGTGAGCTGTGATGCCACGGCACTCTACCAAGGGTGACATAGTGAAACTCTGTCTCAAAAAAATCAAAATAAAAAAATAAATAAACTTTGTGTGGAGTGTGTGTCTACCTATACATATGTAGCCCAGCACAGTGCCTGCCTGAACACAGGGGTCCTCAAGAATTGCACTTAGTTTCTCCCTACACCACCCCAGGCCTTGGGTCCTTTATTGCACCTAATTTGAGTCTACAGATGGTACTTGGCCATGTCCTCCCAAGCATGGCATTAGAAAGCCATGTGGGTTTCACTAAGATTTCATGTGAAGAGAAAGAAGATTTTAAAAGGCCCATGAATCTGCAGACACGTAATGAAATCGCCCATCAGACATTTCCAATAAGGCTGTATGTCACAGTCCCCATGAATGGTGCCCTGGAAATATGAGGTGCTTCCTGCCCTTGCCTCTGTTCTTCCCCACAGTTCCCTCCCCAATAGCAATGATCTCATGTCCTCTTCCCTTTAGAAGGGAACATCTAAAATCACTTCTTACTCCACTAATGAAAGGCTCATGAATTGATTCAGAGAGACCCCATTGTGATTCCCACCCATTTTTAGGGGGTCATCCCCTCACCGAGTGGTTTACAAAGTATTTACACACTTCCCTTAAAGGAAGCTGTGGAGCTGGTTGTCTTGACAGCATGACAACCAAGAACAAATGTTTACATATGGCTTACTCAGACCCAGGAGAGAGGAAAGAGTGCCTGCTTCTCAATTGTCTGCAGACAGCAGGCAACTCTGCAACACCCCAAGCCCTGGGACCTAGAGAGAACCACCCCAAAATTAGGATGAGCAATTCCAGCAACAACTTCTCAGGAACCAACAGCATCTGGAAAAAATGGCTCAAGGCACATGACTCGAGTCAGTGTTAAGGGAGTACTATCTAAGTTGGAACAACAATCCATTGAGCCTCGGAACCACATCACATTATCAGCAAACCCTCTGCTTACAAATAAAAACTTGTTTGCTGGAGTGCTGAATAAACCCAAAAGGAGCAGATATGTTTAGAAATGAAAAATTCAGAAATTCCTATAGTGTAAAAAGGGTATATCTCATTTTACTTTATTCTCTCAAAAAATCCAGAAGTCTTTATTATTAATATTTATTATCACTATTTTACAGATGAAGGAAAGGAGGTTCAGTAACTTACCAGAGGATATACATTTACCAAAATATTCCCAGCCCAGTGTCTTTCCACCCACCAGTGGTTGTATTAGTTCTCCAATGCTACATAATAAATTAATACAGGTTCAGCAGCTTCAAATATCACACACTTATTATCTCATAGTTCCATATGTCTGAAGTCCTGGGAGCCTGGACTGGTCCTTTGCTTGTGGTCTTACAGGATGACATCAGGTATCAGCAAAGCTACATTCTTTTTGTAAGTTGACAGAATTCAGATCCTTGTGGTTGTAGCACTGAGGTCCTCTTTCTTTGCTGGCTATCAACCAAAAGCATCTCTCTCAGCTTCTTAAAAGTTTAGTGTCTGCCAAATCTCTCTGAAGCCTTCTTCCTTTCAAAGGGCCCCTATGATTAGATCAGACCCACCCAGATAGTCTCCATATATATATATATATATATTTTTTTTTTTTTTTTTTTTTTTTTGAGCCCGAGCCGCAAGCTGGCAACCTGGCTAGAGTGCCGTGGCGTCACCGCTCCCACCAACCACCAATTCCTGGGCTCAAACGAGTCTCCTGCTTCTGCTTCCCAAGTAGCTGAGACTACAGGCCATTTTTTGGTTGCA